>APFE031617779.1:402628-468505 GCA_000404065.3 Pinus taeda | reverse complement strand
GTGGTTCATCATCAAGACAAGATGAAAATTAGCAGAAAGTTAAATACGGAGTCAAGGTGAAAGGAGTCAAGACCAAAAATTAGCAGAAAGTTAAATAGGAGTAAAGAACCAACTATGTGGTTCATCATCAAGACAAGATGAAAATTAGCAGAAAGTTAAATAGGGAGTCAGGACTAGATAATACAAGGTGAAAGGAGTCAAGACCAAAAATTAGCAGAAAGTTAAATAGGGAGTCAGGACTAGATAATACAAGGTGAAAATTAGCAGAAAGTTAAATAGGAGGACTAGATAATACAAGGTGAAAATTAGCATAAATTTAAATAGGGAGTCAGGACTAGATAATACAAGGTGAAAATTAGCATAAAGTTAAATAGGGAGTCAAGAACAGTTAAGGCAAAACGAAAATTAGCAAAAAGTTAAATAGGGAGTGAAGAACAAAAAACAAGACCAAAAAAATTAGTTAAATAGGGTGTCAAGACCAAAAAATAGCAAAAATTCAAATAGGCAGTCAAGAACAAAAAACAAGACCAAAAAAATTTAAATAGGGAGTCAAGCACAACGAAAAAGTTAAATAGGGAGTCAAGAACAAAAAACAAGACCAAAAAATAGCAAAAAGTTAAATAGGGAGCCACCAAAAAAAATTAAATAAGGGAAAAAGTAACAAAAAACAAGACCAAAAAATAGCAAAAAGTTAAATAAGGGAAAAAAAATAGTTAAGGGAAGAAACACTTGGGAAAAATAATTATTTAGAATTATTAATTAATTGAACCAACTATGTGGTAGTTAAGGGAAAACAATAGTTAAGGGAAAAATAGGGAGTCAAGAACAAAAAACAAGACCAAAAAATAGCAAAAAGTTAAATAGGGAGTCAGGACCAAATAGTTAAGGGAAAAAGGGGGAAAAGTAAATTATTTAGAACTATTAATTCACTGAACCAACTATGTGGTTCATCATCAAGACAAGATGAAAATTATTTAGAATTATTAATTAATTGAACCAATTATGTGGTTCATCATCAAGACAAGATGAAAATTAGGAGAAAGTTAAATAGGGAGGAAAAACAGCAAGATAATTGGATGAGAAAAAGTAATTTATTTAGAATTATTAATAATTTATTATTATTATTATTATTTATTTATATATGAACATTTGTTTATTCTAATTTATTTTTATGATTGGATCATTATGGGACAATATCTAACTAACCTAACCCCTAAGCTAAAAATAAATACGATTTATCTATTTCTAACTAACCTAATATTATAATATAATCTAACTATCTTAATCATAAAAATAAAAAAAAATTGTAGAAAATTGAGTTTAATAAAATAATTAATAATAAAGAGGACAGAAAATAATTAAATTGTTGTAATAAGAATAATCCAATATTAAATATTATTTTTATTTTTTTTTATTATATTATTTTAATTTTATTTATTTCGAAAAAAACAAACAAACAACCTCACGTTAATTAAGAAAAAAATAAATTATATTATTATAATTTTTAATGGAGTTTGGTTTCCGATGAATATAATATTACTATAAATAAATTTACTTGTAAATTTCTTTTATAATATTAAAGTTAATATTCAAATATTTATTTATTTTTTAATTGAATCTAGTTTATTTTATATATAGCCATATAAATGCTGATAGGGCATTTAATTTTTGAAAAGTGAGTGATTATGCCGTTTATACAATTCAAAAAAAAATTATAAATCATATTAATATTAAATATTTATATATTTAATTAAGTAAGTTTAATTAAATATTAATTTTGTTTATGTACCTTACTTATATCACATAAACATTGTTAAAATTAAAAAGAAAATAATTCATTATCGTATTTATTAAATTATTTTTATTAAATAAGATAATTAACGTCAAGTTCTACGGCATATGACTAATTTTTTTTATAAAGTTTTTATTTTAAATATTGTATAATTGGTGGATTTTAAACTTTTTATTGGTTGTGGAATGTTTTAATTATTTTATTTTGATTGTAATTAATATTATTTTTATTAGATATTATTGTATTTAATTTTAGTGGGTTAAAATTTGTCTGATTAATTGTTGAGAGATTTTATTCTTTGGGTAGTGGGTGGTGAGGATTTATGTCTTCCTTAATTTGGAATTGGATGCTCTTTTTTGGTGATTTATTTGGTGGGTTACATTATCGTAGTGTAGCATTTTTCTTTTTTTCGGTTCATTTTTTAGATTGGGGAAATTTTTTTTTTTTCATTTATGATGGTTGTGATCAGCAAAGTCGATCTCGGGTCCAATTGCAGGGTGCAACTACTTATTATTAAATTATTTCTTTGAGTATGTTGAGGATATTTCAAGGTTTGAAAATCATGTTTCCCCGGAATGATAGGCTTACCCGTATTTAGAGTTATCAGAGGAAGCTCCTCATTGGTTTCTTGACCTTGGCCACATTAGGGGAAGAAGGAACTAGTACATACTCAGGAACTAGTAAATATGGATTTTGTAACTCTCCACTGGTAATCGAAGACCCTATTAAGAATATTTATAAGAGAAAACACGAGGAAATGAACAATGTAATTTATCTCTTAAATGATATTTAGCAAAATCATCATAAACAAGCATGCCTTAGACAAATTGGAAGCTCATTTAGCTCACATGGAAAGTCATATCCAATGCAAGTTTTTAGTGCCACCTAGTTTGAACGTAAAGGATTTGGCTCTTGTGATGTCAATGAACACCTAAATTGGTTACCATGTTTTGGTTATCTCTTAGTTGTCTTATTTTGGCTTTATGTTAGCATTTTTTGGCTTTATGTTAGCAATGTTTTTTGTTTTCAACAGATACTTTGAGTTCTTTCTTTTTTTTCAGAGTTCTTTCTTTTTTTTCAAATACTGATCAGTAACTTCTGTTTTTTGTGTGGCATAATGAGGCTATAATATTTTGGTTATTTTGTGTGGCAAAAATGATGTTATCTATTTTTTGTGGCAATTTTTTTTTTCTTGTTAAGCTTGGTAGATCCTCCTTTTTCATTCATTTATAAAGAAAATTTACACCACATAGATTGGCTAGGTGGTGATGGCACCCAGCCCAAATCCCATTATAACACTATGATATATGAAATGATTTGGTTTGTTTAACGAACGTGTGTGGAATGATTTATGCAATAGTTATACGATTGATTAAAACAAATAATAGAACGGACACATGTATGAAATGCACAGGGTGTAACTTACGGTTGGTATGACAATTAATGATTTGGTCATTTTCCATTGTTGGTTGTGGGTTTGCTACCGAGCTCTGCAAGTCGGAATGTTGTGTTTATGTGTTAAATTGTGGGCGTTTCTACTTGTCTGTATCTACATGCATGCGGGTGCTTGTTCCTCAATCTGTGGCGTGTTCTGGTTCATCCAACAGTGGCTTGGTAAGTTCTCTGTCGAACTTCGACTCCTCTCTATCATAATGTCTTCAGGCTGTGCATGTAAACTTCGGCAATGGCATTCTCATTTCAGTTGGCATCTCCAACGAAGGCTTGTTCTCAAGTTGGTGTTATAGTTTCCTTCAGCTTCTGCGCAATCTTCAGGTAAATGTCTTGTCCCTGCTTCAATCATCAACGCTTCCTTCCTCAGTCTTTAATCTGGCTTGTTCCTTGTTCTCTACAGTCAATGGTTGTTGTTCTAGGAATGTTTCTCCACGATGCTACTGCGAGCTCTCAGGTATGGTCATGGTCCCTTGCTCTTGCTCTGTATTTTCCTTCCTTTTAATTGATGTTTGGCTGACTCTGGCGAATGCTGGCTCTACAGGTATTGAGGGCTTCAGTAGGAGGGTTCGACCAAGGCTCTTCTCGGTCCTATCCAGTAGGCTCTACCACTCTACGATATTTCTATTGGTTCCTTATATGGCTCTATCAACTTAGGTTTTCGTTCCTTAGTTTGTGTCTGTCACGCCTTCAAACCCTCACCTAGGGTTTCACCATTCTCGGTCGGTGCCTGCTCTGTTGTATTATTTTATCGAAATCGAAACCCTCTTCCAGGGTTTGTAATTCAGGGTCTTGCATGTATGTAACCCTCGGTATTTTGTTCTTCCGTGACTCTTTTTGTGGCTCTGGAAATGAAAACAATATTGAAAGATGTAATGTTGCACATGTAAATTTACCTGTAATTGTCGTGGCTTGTATTTGTTGTCCCGTCGCTGGAACTACTGTTGTATATTGTCAACTTATTTAATTAAACTATTTGGAATTATTTTGCTAAATGTTGTAGATGTGTTGTCGATGAAATGATTACTCAAACTTGTTTTCTCAGCCAGTAATGATTCTGATTTGTGTCTATATTTTCTGTTACGATGCCTGCAAACTCTTTTTTTTGTGCTGCTCCTTAGCACAGTTAAACAAACTACTTGTTCCCCTCGCGTAACACAACCGAAAAGGTTTACTTTACGGAATCTGTAACTAATAGCTATACATATTTAGATTATTCTCAGTCAGATTTTTTTAACAAATAGAAATAAACATACAGATGGACATCAGTCTAGATTTCTCTGTTGATATTATTTTTATTAGAGTGTGAGTGGTCTTCAACTGAACCCCTCTATAGTCTTGTTCTATTACATTTATAGCTACTCAGTTCCAGTTAATGAAACTCTATGATTGTTCTTTCAGTTGGGTTTTTACAGTTATTTGGTTATTAATCAGTTGTCCTATATTACGACGAAATTTTGTCTCCCAATACATTTGTCTTTTCTTTTCCTTTTAAAACAAAAAGGATAATTCTGATTTGCTAACAACAGACAACACCAGATCCTAACTATGTAACGGTCTTTAACTAAATGAAAGTAAATAAAAGTAACAATGCTACCTAATTTCCTGTTGACCATCATAAAAAAACTCATAAAAATAAATTCACTATTCTTTGACCTAGCTAAGACTTCACCCGGTCATGGTGAGCTAGATGCTCCTGCATCAGGCTCCCGGGGAAAAAAGAAATCATGGCTCCGGTCCATGAGCTTCTCGATAGAAGTACCTGTCTGTTCGATCTACCTGGCATCAAGCCACGAACTGTCCTCAATTGGACGATTCTTCCACTTGACTAGGTACTGTAAGTACTCCTTTCGCCAAGTTCGTTTCGCCACCTGAGTGTCAAGAATGCTCTCGATCTCGAGAGGTGGAACGTAAGGCATCTATCTCTTTCAAGCTTCTCCTTCGTCCTGAGTGTCTCGTGTGGGTCGCATGGTTCCTTCGTCTTCCTTCTCCTCTGGGTCGGCCGTGTAGGGAAACAAGTCTGCTACATTAAAAATAGGTGAAATGCCTATTCCTGGTGGCAACTGGATCTCATAGGCATTTGCTGAAAACTTCTGAAGGATTTTGTAGGGTCCTATTTTCTTGTACTTCAACTTATTTTACGTACCTTTAGGGAAATGTTCCTTGCGCAAATGTGCGAGGATTTCATCTCCTACATTGTACTGTACCTCCCTTCTCCACAAGTCTACTTGTTTTTTGTACTTTAAGTTGTTGCCTTGCAATTTAAGTTTCACCTGTTTGTGCAAATCCCTCATTGCATTAGCGAAATCTTCTCCATTCACGCTTCGTCTTTCTTGCAGTCCAAGATCCCGCAATTCATGCACTCCGCGAGGATGCATGTCGTACGGGATTTGGAAAGGGATCAAGCCTATGTTGTGGTTAGATGAATCTTTGTAAGCGAATTCTACCTGCGCCAACACTCGATCCCACATCCGCGAGTTCTCTCCCACTAGACTTCGCAGCAGATTCCCTAAGCTCTTGTTTACAACTTCTATCTGTCCGTTCGTCTGTGGATGGTAAGCAGAACTGTAACTCAACTGAGCATTCCTCTTTTTCCATAGGGTACGCCAAAAATGTCCCGTGAATTTCACGTCTCCATCTGAAGGATGGATTTGGGTAATCCGTGTAACCTAACAAACTCGTTAAAAAACAAGTGGGCCATGTGAGTGGCATCACTAGTTTTCCTACAAGGAATAAAATGTGCCATTTTTGAAAATCTATCCACCACTACCATTGCCGAGTCATACCCTCATTGTTCTTAGGTAGGCCTAAGATGAAGTCCAAGCTTATTGAGTCCCATGGTCTGCCTGGAACAAGTAACGGTGTATACAGTCTTGCATTTCGATTGTGACCCTTTGCTAATTGGCACACTTTGCATCTGGGTATGAATCACCACACATCCCTCTGCATCCTTGGCCAAAAGTAAAAGTGTCTGAGCTGCTCGAGTGTTTTATCCATGCTGAAATGTCCGGCCAAGCCTCCGCTATGCTTTTCTCGAATAAGGTTTTCCCTCATCGAGCAGTCTGGTATGCACAGTTGTCCGCCCTTGAACAGTGACTTCTCCTACAAATTGTAGTCTAACCAACGGTTATTATTCCTCACCAAGGGGTTCTGGCATGCCTCATAGGCCTCCTTAAAGTCTGCATCTATCTAGTACAAATCTCGTAAGTGCTCAAACCCAGAACTTGCACAGTGCTTTCCTACAGAAGTAGAGCTTTCCTACTCAACGCGTCTGCTACTTTATTAGTTTGCCCGCTAATATTTTTCAATACAAAATTAAAGCTCTATAGATGCTCCACCCATTTGGCGTGTTTGTATTTCAGTTTGTGCTGTTGCATTATGTAATGTAACGCAGGGTTATCTGAAAACAACACAAACTCATTTCCTAACAGATAATGCCTCCAGTGTTTTAATGCTTGTATGACCGCATAGAACTCTTTATCATACGATGAGTATTTCTGTCTACTCTCATTCAGCTTCTCACTAAAAATTGCTACAAGCTTATCCTCTTGACTGAGAACAGCTCTAATTGTTGTCCCACTGGCATCACAACAAACCTAAAATAACTTCTTGAAATCTGGTAACCTCACGATTGGCCTTTCAGTAATCTTTTTCTTTAATAACTGGAAACTTCTCTCCGCTACTTCTGTCCACCGAAAAGTTTGGCTAGCCTTCTTAATAGTATCCAGCATTGGCGCATAAATCTCGCTGAAATTCCTTATGAACTTCCTGTAAAAGCTTGCTAATCCTTGGAAGCTACGTACCTCAAACAAGTTTTTCGGAGATGGCCAATCCACTATCGCTACCACTTTCTCCGGATCCATCTTCAATTCATTCTTTGCTATTACAAACCCCAGATAAATTAATTCCTTCTACAGAAAAGTACATTTCTTCAAGTTTATTAGCAGTTTGTTCTACTGTAATTTCTCCAACACCTTACGCACATGTTGAATATGTTCTGCTCTTGTCTTGCTAAAGATAAGTATGTCATCGAAATAAACTATCACAAACTTCCCAATATACTCCTTCAACATCTCATTCATTAGTCTCATGAATGTGTTGGCTGCATTGCTCAGCCCAAATGGCATGACCAACCATTCGTACAACCCCTCATTCGTCTTAAAGGTTGTCTTCCATTTGTTCCCCTCACGTATTCGTATCTGATGGTACCCACTCTTCAAATCTATCTTGAAGAAATACATTGCCCCGCTTAAACAATCCATCGTATCATCCTTTCGTGGTAGCGGAAACCTGTACTGAATGGTGATCTTGTTGATGGCCTGTGAGTCAATGCACATCCGTCACTCTCCTCCCTTCTTGGGGGCGAGGATTTTCGGAACAGTGCAAGGGCTTAAGCTCTCTCTTATCAATCCCTTGTCCAATAGTTCTTGCACCTGCTTCCTAATTTCTTCATTGTCCTTGGGGCTCATTCGATATGCCACTTTGTTCAGCAAACTGGCTCCGAGTATGAAGTCAATGTGATGACTTATGCTCCTTTTGGGGGGTAACTTGTCTGGCAAGTCATCTACAACTATGTCCGTAAGCTCCTCCAACATTTGCTGGATATCCATAGGTAAATATGTTATCTCTGATGCAATAACACTATCCTGGCCTTCTTCACCACTACGTAACCTATCTCACTGTCCTCAACCTGTCTTAAAAACTGTTTTCCACTCATCAGCAATGCTCTGGTTTCACTTATCTTAGCCACCCCTTCTTCTTCTTTGATGGGCACAAGCGTATACTTGATTCCATCCTTCACGAATTTATAATAGTTCGTCCCTCCATCGTGTGTCACTTTCCTATCATATTGCCAAGGTCTGCCCAACAGTATGTGACAGACATCCATTGCCATGATGTCACAGACAACTTTGTCCTTGTATCTACCTATCTGAATTCCACCTTGCTATGTTCATCCACCAGTAACTGATGGCCTTTTTGTAGCCACGAAACCCTGTAGGGATTGGGATGCTTCAAACGTTTCAATTCCAGCTTTTCTACCATCTCTGTAGACACTAAATTGTCAGTACTAACGTTGTCTATAATTAATTTACAGCACTTACCTCGTGATTTACAAACTATTTTGAATAAAGCCTTCTACTGTGTCTGGTCAGTGACCTCTTTAACTAGTTTTAACAACACTTTATGCAGCACTAAAGCTTCCCTTGTCTCTGGAACATTCTCCGCTTCTTGGGGAGGTGTTGTCGCTTCTTCCTGCTATGCCACATATGCACCCCGTTGTCGAGCTTGTTCTGCTTCTGAAAACTCAAACGATCTATGTCCCCATTTATGACACCAATAACATTGGTAACTAGCCCCTCTTCCTCGGTCGTTACCTCTGCCCCGTTGGGATGACCTTCCACCCCTTGCACTATCGCCTCTGTCTGCTGATCCAGAAGCTCTGCAACTGCTGCCTTCTTCATTACTACTAGCATTCTACCCTCTTCCATAGGACTTTCCTTTCCCTCTGCTGGCTGCTCGTCCTCTCTGGGCGTTCTGTCTTCTGGTGATTTTCTCCTCAGCCTTCATTTCACTCTGATACACTTCCTAAGTGTTATTCGATGACAAAATGTTGATTTCATCCAAAATATCCAACCTTAATCCATTAACATAACTAGTTGTCCTTTCCACTGTATCCTCTGTATATCCGGCCTGCAAATTCACTCGATAAAACTCGTCGGTATATTCCATTACCGTCAATCCCTTATGCCTCAAATTTTGCACCTGCCTGTGCAGCACAATCTGATAGTCCCTTGGCAGAAATCTTCCTTTTAACTTCTCCACCATCCTTGACCAGGTCTTGATCGGTAGTTTGTTCATTCTTTTCCTCTCATTCAAGACGTTGTCCCACCATAGGGCTACGTGTCCTTTCAATTTCGTCGTAGCAAAACGAACTTTGCGGTCTTCACTGACTTCCTCACACTCGAAGTACTTATCCATCTCACTAATCCAATCCAGTAAGACTTCAACAGACAGGTTGCCGTCATACATCAGGAGTTCCGGTTTGGGTTTACTGCTCGCCACTAGAACAGACTTCAACACTATCACTTCTGCAGACTCACCTTCCTGTCCATCTACTACTGCTTTAGGTTCTTCCTCACTCTTGTCACCTATCTCTGGGTCTCGTCGTCTACCTGCCTCCAAACGAGTAGCGAGAATTCAAATCTCCTCTCTCAATCCTTCATCTACCAATCTGCGAGCACCTCTACCACCTCGGCCATGACCTTGTCGCCCCACTTCCATATCTTCAATAACATTTTCCTGCTTTAATACCACTTTGATGGTGCCCAGCCCAAACGCCCTTATAACACTATGATATATGAAATGATTTAGTTTGTTTAACGAATGTGTGTGGAATAATTTATGCAATAGTTATGTGGTTGATTAAAACAAATAATAGAACAGACACATGTATGAAATGCAAAGGGTGTAACTTATGGTTGGTATGACATTTAATGAGTTCATTAAAACAGTCCTTGCCTGGGTAAGTGTGTTTCCCGCTCGAGCGTAGACTCTTCTCCCAGTTTTTCTACTCATTTGGTCATTTTCCATTGTTGGCTATGGGTTTTCTACCGAGCTCTGCAAGTCGGAAAGTTGTGGTTATGTGTTAAACTGTGGGCATTTCTACTTGTCTGTCTCTGCATGAATGCGGGTGCTTGTTCCTCGATCAATGGCTTGTTCTGGTTCATCCAACAGTGGCTTGGTAAGTTCTCTATCTAACTTCAGCTCCTCTCTATCATAATGTCTTCAAGTTGTGCATGTAAACTTCGGCAATGGCATTCTCATTTCAGTTTGCATCTCCAACGGTGGCTTGTTCTCAGGTTGGCATTATAGTTTCCTTCAGCTTCTGCGCAATCTTCAGGTAAATGTCCTGTCCCTGCTTCAATCCTCAACGCTTCCTTCCTCAGATTTTAATCTGGCTTGTTTCTTGTTTGCTACAGTCAATGGTTGTTGTTCTAGGAATGTTTCTCCACGATGCTACTGTGAGCTCTCAGGTATGGTCACGGTCCCTTGCTCTTGCTCTGTATTTTCCTTCCTTTTAATTGATGTTTGGCTGACTCTGGCGAATGCTGGCTCTACAGGTATTGAGGGCTTTAGTAGGAGGGTTCGACCAAGGCTCTTCTTGGTCCTATCTAGTAGGCTCTGCCACTCTACGATATTTCTGTTGGTTCCTTGTATGGCTCTATCAACTCAGTGTTTCGTTCCTTAGTCTGTGTCTGTCACGGCTTCAAACCCTCACCTAGGGTTTCATCATTCTCAGTCGATGCCTGCTTTGTTGTATTAGTTTATCGAAATCGAAACCCTCATTCAGGGTTTGTAATTTAGGGTCTTGTATGTATGTAACCCTCAGTATTTTGTTCTTTCGTGACTCTTTTTGTGCCTCTGGAAATGATAACGATATTGAAAGAGGTAATGTTGCGCATGTAAATTTACCTGTAATTTCTGTGGCTTGTATTTGTTGTCCCATCGCTGGAACTACTATTGTCTATCGTCGACTTATTTAATTAAACTGTTTGGAATTATTTTGCTGAACGCTGTAGATGTGTTGTCGATGAAATGATTACTCAAACTTGTTTTCTCAGCCAGTAATGATTCTAATTTGTGCTTGTGTTTTCTGTTATGATGCCTGCAAACTCTTTGTTTTGTGTTGCTCCTTAGCAAAATTAAACAAATTGTTTGTTCCCCTCTGGTAACACAACCGAAAAGGTTTACTTTACGGAACCTGTAACTAATAGTTATACATATTCAAATTATTCTCACTCATATTTTTTTTAACAAATAGAAATAAACATACAGATGGACAGCAGTCTGGATTTCTCTGTTGATATTATTTTTATTAGAGTATGAGTGGTCTTCAACTGAACCCCTCTATAGTCTTGTTTTGTTACATTTATAGATACTCAATTCCAGTTAATGAAACTGTATGATTGTTCTTTCAGTTGGGTTTTTACAATTATTTGGTTATTAATCAGTTGTCCTATATTACGACAAGATTTTGTCTCCCAGTACATCTATCTTTTCTTTTCCTTTTAAAATAAGAAGGATAATCCTGATTTTCTAACAACAGACAACACCAGACCCTAACTATGTAATGGTCTTTAACTAAATGAAAGTAAATAAAAGTAACAATCCTACCTAATTTCCTGTTGACCATCATAAAAGAAATCATAAAAGTAAATTCATTGTTCTTTGACCTGGCTGAGACTTCACCCGGTCATGGTGAGCTAGATGCTCCTGCATCAAGTGGCCTCAACTTTCCGAGTGGGAAACCAAGTCTATTGGCCACCTATTCACATTGTATGCCTTCCAATAAAAAAAGAGTTTTATTCTTTCTATCCAAGATATATAAGTCTATGTTTCATGTCCATACTCTAGATATCTACCTATACATATTCTTGCATAAGGAAATGTAAAACTTATCCACATATAAAGTATAACTTAACAAGGGAGGTTATCTACTCATTCTGTTATGTCGAGGCCGATTCCACTGGCGTAGGGTCTTTAGCGTTCGACCCAGGCATCTCTGACAGTTCCAAACTACATGGGATGTTCCTCTCAATTCTGCCAAGCCTAATATCTTTCTTGTGAAGTTGAAACTGCAGTTTCAGAAATTCCTATTTGTAATTTGGCATGCCTTGGACAATGAAAACCATGCTCATCGAAATCTTCTCTATAGCCTTGAACAATAGACTTTTCATTAGCTAATAAAGGCATAAGGTCTGTTTAAATTGGGTGATCTTGCCTCTAGTGTTTCCAAGATTCGAGACCAGGGTTCTCCAATTCTCCATTTCCGCATTTGCCTCTCTCTCCTTCTTGACTTCCTCTTCCCATTCGTTTAGAATTTTAAGAATACCTTCATCTGTTCCCTCACAGTATGCCTCTGTCACTTCACTGATAAACCTTTCCACATATTTTCTTCCCCTACATGCCTCAGATGAGCTCATTTTTGTTTCCTTCCTAGGCACTTAGGCCCATCTTCCACAACCACGAATTTTCGCGGGACGATCCATGGTGGCGATGCCCCAATCCTGTTCATTGCAACAATTCATTAACCATAAATAGTTAAACAGGGTATAACAGTATTCTGGTCCCAGGTTGTATTATTACAAATGACCACCCCATCTTGTTCCTCCCCTTCCCCATCAGTGTCATTTCCACAACTTTCATGGTTGTAGGTTTGTTCCCCAGGGCGGCGACCTACTGCCATCCTCAATGATACCCCATCACTACCCCCACCTTCTCTCTGCCTCAGGCAAGTTATTTGTCACTCCCCAATTACCATTTGGTGAGTGTTATCACGTGCCTTCATTCGGCCAACCATGGTATGCATACCCTTCCCCTCTTCTCAGGATGCAAATAGATAGCCCAACCCAATCTTTCCCTCATCTCTGAGCCAAATGACACCGCCATCACCTATTTTCCTATTATAGCCATTATTATTTCCTTACTAGACTTCCCACCCATAGTTCTTAGCATTTCACTCTCTACAGTGGTTGTTATCTACCTCCTAGAAACTTCACTTGTATCTACCGCATGGATCTACTCCTAAACTACATTTGGACTAACTCACTCACCCCTATGAATCTATCTCTCTATCTATACCCACAAGATCCCTCTAGGAATCCCCACTTAGCCCTCTGCGCATCATTCTAGGGTCCCCATGGGAGAGAACGAAATTCCAAAACAAAGGGAAATTGAAATAATACCTAGTAGATGTGGAAGATAGACGTAGGACCAAGCAAAAACTACCAATTTCCACCTCCAATTCCTCCATCGCTTCTCAACTTCACAATTTTCACCCATAATTCTCCCCCACTCCCTTGAGCAAACACCAAAATAGGTCAACATTACGAGGGATGAGAGGTACCAAAGAACATACTTGTGAACTCTTGTAGGTGGTTGAAATGCTTGGAGTTGAGGATGGCATCACAAAACCCATCCGAAGCACCAGCCTCCCCGTCCACGATCAAACCCAACTACAACACCCAACTGTCTACGAGCTCTCATGTTTATGCCTTCGCTGTCATAACCCTTGGTGCCACCATTCCCACCTTCCCTGCATGAAATCATGCAAAAGGCCATCGAACCCATCGCCTCGAGCATGTGGGTGGTGGTATAGTACTCAGAGGTACCTTGCATTAACCCCTATTTGATTTCCCAGCAACCAGCTCGCACCTCAATTGGGGTTGTGGAAAATTATTTTGGTTATTAGTGATATAATTTATTTTTTTCAGGTAATATAGTTAACTTCATTTTTTTAGTTGAATTATAAATTTGAATTGTAGTTTTTCATAAATTTTAATGTACCATTGTCAGACAATATTTTAATTTAATATATGTTAGTATTTTTTGTAATCAAATGATTAACCAATTAATTGCACCAATAACCAATATGAAGATGATGTGTAATTTTGTTCATGTTTAATCATATCTACAAAAATCTATCTACATATTTGGTTCATTTTAATTAGAAGTATTCGAAGGATTATTGAAATTATAAAACATCAATAATTTTATTCCTAATCATTCACATAGTTTTATATTAATTAAAAAAAAAAAAGAAAAAAAAAAGAGGAAATTCTTATATTTTCATTCACTACTATATATATATATATATATATATATATATATATATACAAACACCCCATGTGATTTATAAATAAAATATTGTAATATTCATGTTAAATAAAATATTAGAATTACAATTCTATAGTTGCTAGTTGCTATATATGATTAAGAAATAAATATATATATATATATATATAATATATATATATATATATATCTGTGTGTGTGTGTGTGTGTGTGTCTGTTATTTTAGGGTTAAAATATTTGAAGTAGTTTCATTATATTATATTATGGTTATTTTTACTGTACGTGTATATAATATGAGTATAGGTTTACATATAGAAAGTGTTGGAGAAATAAAATTTGGGTGAAAATAATTTTTCTTTTGGAGTTTGTCACTTGAAAAGAGATTTATACATTAGGAGATATGATCTTTCTTGCTAGATTTATGATTAAAACGGAACTATACTAATTATACAACTAATTAGTAAATAGCATTTGTTACCATCATTTATATTCAATATTTTGAAAGGCTTTTTTTGTTATTGGTTATTTGAAAAGAGATTTATACCTTAAGAGATTTGATCTCTCTTTTTCTATTTGTAATTAAAATAGATTCTATACTATTATACAACCAATTAAATATAACATTTATTATTGTATTAAAAAAATGAAAATAATAATAATAATAATAAATTCGATTAGGTAAAACATTTAAGTGTTCTTAAGTTGTCTATCAATAAATTTCATATCAAAGTAGCCTCCATCAATCCATTATTAATTTTTATATCAAAGTAACATCCGTCCATCCATTATTAGTGGTCAATGGACTTCATACGAATGAACCATTTTTGTGTACATAGCTCAAAGTTTGAAATTAATTTTAATATGAATATAAATCAAATAATTATAATTCCCTTAATTTTCCTACTTTTAGATTTGATTTTTCTATGGGTAGTAATCAATGTTATATTTGAATTTTCCGTTGGTGAAAATCAAATTAGACACTAAAAACTTTAGTGTAGTAAATACCTTGATATAGTTAAACTTTCTTAATTAGACACTAAAAACTTTTGGGAAATAAATACCTTGAGGTAGTAAAACTTTCCTTTTTATTTATCATAATTATAAATTAATTATGTGTTAATTTCTAACCATTAAATTATTGAGTATTTTAGAAAGTATCCATAGGAGTACCATTTATTTTCGTTATTTATTATAATTATAATTAATTAAAAATTTTAGATATTTAGATATTAAATTATTAGTATTTTAATAAGTATCAACCAGGATACATTAGTAGAGTTAATTTTATTTTTTTATTTATCATAATTATAAATTAATTTAAGAAATTATATACAAATGCATCTATTTGTAGTTTATGTTTTCTTTTTCTAACAATTCACCTAGCATGGTGCATTTAGCTACCACTTCATTCTCCACCATCACTAAAACTTGATTTTTATGGTAAAATCAAATCCATCACAAACTAAAATCACAGATATAAGAATAGAGAAAAAGCTCAAATATCTAATTTTAGGAGTTGGTGGAGAGAATGACATACATTAGGAATATCTACAACCTTGTGGTGGAAGAGGTTGGAACTTGAATGTGATGGCATCACCATCATATGGTTGAGTGGCATACCTTTTGATAGGCCTACCCTCAAAATATTGAGCTTGTGGCAAAAGATGTTAGGACTTGAATGTGATGGCATCATCGACTTCTCGGTATTTTACTAAACTTTTGGGTGTGAATGTTAAAGGGAGTTCAACAATTGAAATTTATATAGAGCAATATGCAATAATACATAAACCTTCAAATTCAAACTAATTTATATAGTTTCATACATGAGTTCCTCATCAATTCATCGAAGGCTAAATATATGCATACATAAAAGCCTAAATCTATAGAGGTCACTTATTAATATTGAAAACTATTTTTTTTACACTGAACCTATTTACCACATTTGAATTACAGGCTATTAGAATTGGAAATTGATTTAGATCATATCATTATATTGTTTGTTATATATCTTGATGCTTTCAGAGAAGAAAAAGTGGAGGAATCAGTTCACATAACCATTTTTACCAATGGGACCTAGTTTGGAAAAACAAGGAGCGTTTTTAGGCATCAAACAATGAATTTTGGGAGTAAAACTTTGTCTCTTTAGCACCACACCATTTTTAATATTCTACACATAGTGACATTTCCAATGACATAATAATCATGTCAATCGAAGTCCATATGTGATAGTTATGCCACTAAGAAGTTGACCTTCTTGTTTTCACCACCATAATTTGGGAGGATGTCACTTTAGGCGTTGTTATGCATGGAAAAGGGGCTAGCCATGTGATTATTATGAGGAAGACTTTAGAAGAGTCTATTGTAACTCTGGTTAAGGTTGAGGTAGCCAAGTCTAACCACTAGTAGGCTATCACTCTATGTTATAACTAATTCACTGGGAGGAAAAGGAGTTTCATTCTTTTGAGTGCATTTGTTTTGTAACTGAGAGAAAATTAGCCAAGCAGGATAGGAGATAGAGCACACAAAGAGGATTTGTGCATTATAGTAGCCCACGGGCCACAAGCCATACTTTATACTCGCAACCATTTTCTATTCAAAGAAAGAGAGAAAAATAGCCTCACCTTCTAGTTGGGTTTCTCCCAAAAGGGTTTACTAGGTACTTGTGTCAAATGTATTTGTGAGATTTTATTTTTTTATTCTCTATTTTATAGATAATTTTAATTTGCAAGCATACATTATTAACAGTAACCTATAGATCTAAAAATAAATAAAATTTTAATATTATAAAATTTTATATTTTAAATATAATTTTATCGGATTTCTTGTGACAAATTGTTTAGTGGAATATTCACAACATTTTGTTGATCATATTGGTACAAGATCATGTTTCTTTGGGTATATTGTGGAGATTTGTAGGGGATTTGGATCTGTTAGGCTAAAAGTTGTGAAACTCTAATCATGGTTGACAAATCTCTGAATAACCCTCGTGATACTATAGAGGAAAGGTTTTCACAATAAGCTTTGGGTATTTGGAGAAGATTGTGTTTATAATGTAGAGGAAAAATCAGAGGGGAGAGAAATGGAAAACCAATCGAAGAAAGAACCCGATCAACACAGCTTGAGTGTCATGAAACATTCACAGTCCCTATTCAAAATGGTATGTGAAGGTCAATATCAAGTCAGACTAAGGAAAGATCAACACTCTATAGATAAATCACTAATTGCAAAAACTAGAATTGTATTTGAGTGTTCATCATACAGAGGAGAAGTAGAAGATTTCATTTGTGAATGTTAGGTCCCTATAATACGAGTGAATCTCATTGTTGTTATTTTTTTTTTCTCTGCAAAGACTAAAATCTATTAACTGTAAAGCGAAATATTTTTACATGGAGTTGAGGCCTCAAAGATGAGAGCCCGAGAGCACTCAACACAACAGAATTTTCCCGTTACAAAATGAACCTGGGGAGACCAGTTACATAGAGCTAGAAAACAGATATTAAAACCAGAGATAGACTTGTAGAACGAAGATAGAGACATAGATAGCAGAAAAGCCGAAATTCTTAGCAAACCAGCTAGTAAGTAGACCACCACTTCCCTGAAAGGAAGCCAAAATAGCAGACTAAGATACTGACCTTGACTGTGAGCAGAAAAGCCTGGAGGTGGTCATCTGAGCAGTATCAAAAACAAAAAGGAGAAAAGCAGTCACAGGTGGCATTAAGCTTCCATATCCTCACCAGGAGTCTTCTCCGCAACTAGACACGCACTGCCAATCCTCAAACTTTCATTGTCATCCGTCTCGCTAACAGGGTTCGCCAAGGAGTGACTTGTGGCTCCAAGAGTCCCTTCCCCAACAACTGGGCATATGTCCTCAAGGGGCGGAATGCTTTTGGGCAGAATGTCCTCCTGACCAAACTTGTCACTTTGTCAAATCTCCGGACCTCCCTCATCCATTGAATGCTCACTGATTTGAGAATGATTAGGAGCAATGCATGACAAAGGGGATGTTTGATTTTCTTCTTCCAAAAGGATTATGGTAATGTGAGCGGTAATCAGAGGCCTATTCATATTGCTTTGAAATTTGAAATGCGTTGTTTGGAAAGCACTGTTTGGAATAGGCTTGCGCCCAGGGCTCAGGGGAGGCAAATGCTCATGAGAGGAGGGAAAACTAATGGGTGACTATTCAGGGTCCCCAGAATGACTGATGGATGGATGATTTCCACTGCCTTGTTGCCCCCTGGAACTGTTCCTCCTGCTCTAGCGAACCATTATGAAAAGCGAAGGGGAAGGCATAAAGAGACCAGAGAGACCAGAGACAAGAACAGGGGTATGGCAAGAATGACCCAGAGACCAAATTAAACACACAGAGAAAGATCGAGATGGATATACAGCATGACCAATTCTAAATTCAAGAGCTTTGGATAGCTTACCCCTTAAAACCGTGCTAATCCTTCCGTGGGGAACCTTGGCATAATCGAAACTTTCCCAGAAATACAGAGAGCCTGCCTGAAGCTTGCCTCTGTTGCAAGATTCTTCCTATCACCAAAACCCACATCAAACCAGAGCCCGGAGCCATAAGACTGAGCGCGAGGAGAGAATAGAGCATAGAGGATCGACATGATTATAACAGCCGCAGTGTTGCGTTGAAGCGCGCAATCCATTAATGCAAAAATCCTGCAGTATCCAACCTTAATAACCACCTTCCTCTTGCGCGAGGTGAAAACCTGGGAGGCCACACTACCCTGCAGCTGGCAGTACCTAGTTTTATTATCTTGCATGAGTTTCATTAAATTCAATTGTGCCACCCGCATCCGGGGATCTCATTGTTGTTATTATTGTTCCCTTACATTATTATTATTATGTAGACCCTAATTATATTTTGACCCCTTAGACCCCTATATATACCAAGGAGGTCTTGTCATTTGAATCATCCAAGAATTGTTCATTTCTGTGATGTAAAAGGAGGTTTCCCCTCAAAGAGACCTATTTTTAAGTCATTGACATTAGGGGTATTTTGAGGTCTAAAATGGGCCTCCCAAGAAAAATGTATAAACAAAATAAACTTTATAAGAATCAATAGGATTCAAGATGATGATGTCAACCATGGGGGATGGTTCACCATTTTTGGAGTAAAAATGTAAAAGGATTAAAAAAAAAAATAATAGAACTACTTTTTCAACTTGTATTTTAAACTTATCTCTCTAAGGTTTTAGTCAAATTTCGAGGGGGAGAACTCATTAGATGCAAAATTTAATTCTTTATCCAAGGAGTACCCATGTTGCATACTTTCGAAGGAACCTTCTACATGAAAATGAGAAATACATGAAAAAACATGATTGCAATCATGCTTTTCATGTATTTATCATTTTTCATGTAGTAGGGTCCACCAAAAGTATGCAGCATGGGTACACCTTGGATGAGGAATCAAAATTTTCATCCAATGAGTGTTTCTTCTTGAAATGTAAGTAAACCCATAGGGAGATAAGTTGAAATTTTTATTTTTTCTTTTTCCCTATAAAATTTGATGTTGTAATCTAATCTTATTTTATTATTTCCACTATTATTTTATAATTTCCTTAGGACACCCATTTTAGACATAAAAATTCCCCTAAAGTCTCTTTTTTTTTGTGATTTGATTACATAACATTTGGTATCAAGAGAAAGTATTTATATAAACCTATTTATCAGAAGGAAATGTTGGCAATACTATATGCATTGAATAAATGGCACCCTTACCTAATGGGAAGACACTTCAAGGTAACAACAAATTATGGTAGTCTTATACTTCTTGGAACAAATATTATCTTCAGAAAAGTAGCAAAAATGGGTCACAAATATTTTGGTCTATGACTTTTAACTCATCTACAAAAAAAGGAAGCAAAATGTTGTTATCAATTCACTCTCAAGAAAGGACGTAGAAGAATTTATTTGTGCCATTTATATTATCCAACAATAACTGAAGCAAGGGATGAATGGAATAATGATAAATAGTTATAGAGCCTCATTCAAAAGTTTTAGCAAGATCACACTGCATATTCTTTAATTTGGAAAAATGTTTCATTGTGGTACAAAGATTGCTTATTTCTATGTAAGAACTCTCAACTTAAACAAAAGGTTCTTTTGGAATTGCACACCTCTCCTATAGGAGGAAACTTAGGATTTTTAAAAACTTATTGCATGGTTAAGAAGGAATTTTTTGGGATGGAATTAAATATGATGTTCAGATGTTTGTGGCAGAATGTTTTGTTTTCCAACAAAATAAAGTTGTGACAATTAAGACCTCGGGCCTTTTACAATGATTATCCATTCCAAGTCAGTGTTGTTAAGAGGTATCAAGGATTTTATCATAGGCTTAACCAAGTCTAAAGGAAAGAGTTTCGTCATGGTGGTAGTTGATAGACTTATCAAGTATGCACAATTTTGTGCACTATCTCATCATTTCAAAGCTAGTATAGTCAGTACTACATTTGTGGAAACAATTCAAAAGCTACATGGAAACCTTAAGATTATTGTAAGTGATACAAATTTCATTTTCACTAGAAATTTTTGGACATAATTATTTTCTTGTTTTGGTACTTAATTCGCTCATAACTTAGTTGATCATCCTCAATCTGATGGGAAAACTAAGATAGTGAAAAAAAAATGGAAGCATATCTTCATTGCTATGTGTCTGATAAACAAGCACAATGGATTAAGTGGTCACCCTTGGAACAATGGCGGTATAACACGTTCTTCCATACCATACCAAAAATGACCCCATTTATGGTGCTCTATGGATATCATCCACCATCCATCACATTGTATTGTTGGAAATGTATTCACTACTAAGAGTGGGGGCGAATAAGTAGTGAAGGTGTGTATTTACTTTTAAAATCCTTTTCAATTACTACAACACAATATTCATTAACTCATTATTATATTAAATCATATATCAAAACACATGAAAACCATAAGGAAACATGCATAAGAGAACACAATATTTTCTGGTGGAAAACCCTTCTCCAGGAAAAAAGTTGACCTTGTTGTTGTTGTGCTGCTCAAATAATTATATTAATCGTCAAACAATTCACTTACATAGAATATATAAATGGATACTATTAGACAGAACTATGATCCTCATCTACAACTCTATAGACACCCATTTGATCAACAAGCCTTACCCAACACCCATTCGACTTATGAAGAAATTTGTTCTCTATATCAAGTTTGTCAGAGCATCCATTCCACTCTTTTATTTGACCATCATTTCACAATATTTCATATTGGATTCAATATGAAATGCTCAACTAGAAAAACATAGCAACCTATAGTAATATAGGCTTGATACAATATATAAAACCATTGAAAATCGATTTGCATGAATTAAAATACATGCAACATATATAAAAGGTAATTTTTTGAAAACATGATAAGAAAGTATGAAGGAAATGATCTACAATCCTTCCTACTACATTACCATACTACTACATATAATAGTTTTCTATCCATATTCTACCATTGTGATGTACTTGATATATTCTGCATAAATCCATGCATTTTTTGCACATGCCACTTTTAACTCACTCACACTCTCCGAGCTCACACAATCATCACACTTTCTTCTAAAATGAACCAACCAAATAGACTCATGATCTCCATATATATGCAATCTTTTGTAATGGTTAAATCAGTAATTATAATTTTGTAGTGGAGTTATGTTCATATGCTAGAAGTGGCTCAGCTCATTTCTTCTTAACTCAATCAAGCCACTAACTTCATTTGATAATGAATATTCTCTTTTACCCATCTTCTATAAGCACAATAACCTTTTTCCAACCTTTACGTAATGAGTCTTGAACAATACAAGCCAGAAAAATAAATAAACACCTGATGAACGCAAGGAATGCAGAGGAATTTTTGTGAAAAACCCTTGTCGCACATACAACATAGTATCCAAATGACTATAACTCCTCAATTTCTCCCATAGGCTTTCATTCCAGCAACTTGAGCTTTTAGTTGCTCCCACATCACTGTCACGCAAGCAAGTGTGGTAGAGGATGACTAAAAACAACTTTACTTTTCTTAGATTCTACCCAAACCTTCTCCGCTACTCAAGGACCCATTGTATCCATTGTAGCACTCCAAAATACTATTGTAACAACTCCATCATCATCACAAGTCAAACTATGTTGAATTGAATGCCATCCATCTACTCCAACACCCAAGCCACCAAACTTCACTACAACTACTCCAATATCTGCAACCATCAATGATAGACCCTACAACCAATGCACAAGTCAAGTAACATCTCACTATCATAAGCCTAATATATTTACCAAGCAACCATGTAGCATCTCATCCATACATATACACACCAAAGACCATAAACCAATAAATCATTTGCATAAAAAATCACATAATACAAGGTTTACATCAATGCCAACCAACACCAATGCAATCTCCAACACCAATACTACTAGGTTGACATTAATGCCAACCAAAAAATTGAACCATAATGCCAACAATCTACCCCTTTGGTATTGATGGAAACCCTAGCCAAACAAACCAACCAACCTTTGAAAAACACCTCATTCACTCCCCCTTTGATATCAATGGAAAAGGGATGAGGTCATCCAAGTAAGCATAGTTAAAAGGACACTACTCCCCCTAGACACTAGTTGTGTCTCAACAAGAAGCAAAAACTATAAACATCAACATAGTGTGGACAATAGTATACCATAACTAGTAAAAATAACAACACATCATATACATTAGCAGGGTCAAATCATAATGCATCAAAAAACAACAACACTCCTCATGGGAGCAAGACATCAAATAATAGCAGTAACGGTTCTCTCTCTCTCCTGACGCAACAATAACAAATTATCCATGGACAACACTCTTCAACCACCACCACCACCACCAACACTCAACTCAATAGAAACATGAGTAACCACAACAAATACCATGACTAGCATCACTCTCTCTATCAATAGTATATCAAAATCATCAACAACATATGAGTAGAAACATATCATAATAAGTAATAGAAACAACATTACTCATCTTAGCAGCACCAACTACATCAACCTCACTCTCATCCAAACCAACAACAACATAGTGTAGTGGCGGCAACAAAAAACCATGTTTGATCAACTGCAGAATACTAGGTATGCTCCCCCTTAGCATTACCATCTTGTAACCAATGCCTTCTAGTTGAAGGCTACAATTCAATGACCAAGGTACTAGCTATATAGTATGACCGATATACATTACACGATTGAAACAAGACCCATCAGCTCATATGGTTTTCCTCATTAATGAGTACTAGACATCAAGTCTCTCTCTCCAACATGGCCATGACCAATGATATACAATACAATGTAGTACATAGATGTATAATAATATACAAGGAGACAAAATGAGTATGACATGATATGCAATAGCCCAAGGATGGCTGCAACAACTCGTAATGAAACTAATGTTTCATGACTCATAACCTTCCTATCACCAAATCATGACAATATAAACTCAATGACATGAACATTTGATTACATGGCTTCATAGAAAATATACATGACTAAAAATGATGAAGTACAATATGAAGCATTTGGTTGTTCCATGACCAAAATGTATGCCTCTCCCCAAGGCATACTCAAATAATCTCCTTGACTAGCAATACAAACATTTTTCCCAATCAACAAGATGAAGAATGATCAATTTATATATATATATATATATTATATATATCATCATCATCTCTCTATCATCATCACATGCATATAACCATCCAAGTGCATAAGATAGAGCCATAAATCTAGTAGCAAATGAACTGACAACAGCAGTAACTGGTCATCATGAGATAAGAAATAGTGAGAAATAATAGCATATAACCACGACATCAACTGAGCAGCATAAAACTATAATATGATCAACAAAAAATATACCTCATGAAATTGCAACATCAACATATGACCAGCATCTCACATCATCCATAATGCACCAACCAACACATCTATATTGTAGAAACAATAAGCATGTCAAAAATATGTGCACCATTTGAGGCAATCATCCACTCAATGTAGCAGGATTCAAATCAACACATCTCATCATATGATAAGTCTCAACCTATTATGGCACCAAACCATGGATCCATGAAATAATAAATTTGATTAGCAAAACCTGCAACTAGTACTAGTATATCATGTCACTAGTAATCATCAAGCCATATATGCATAATGCCAACAATTAAACAACACCTAATAATCATCAACTTGGACCAACACTAAACTTGCAGCAATATTTTTCAATAGAAAAACTAGCAGGAGTTATCCATAAAGAGATCTACCAGAAGCACCATAAACATAGTAACAACAACTAAACTCCTCAATGGTTCCAACCAACAAGTCATAGGTGATTTATCATGCAATAATGTGACCAATACATTGCATCATATGTGGAAATGAACACATGGGTGAGAGATCATACAACATGGTGAGTAATAAATCAATATATGATGGTAATAATGACACATCTCATGTAACAAAAACTAACAGCAATAGAAAATCCATAGGCATGCATATGGAGCATAAAAACCAACAACATAGTTGAATTAAAATTATCTCATCTACAAATGTAATCCATAATGCAACCATATGCTCCACCTGAGACCATGCAGGCCTTATTTTTTAGTGGGAGTGATTTGTTGCTCCTTTCTTCTCCAAATTTTGTGAGGATGAACTCTAGCATGCATATTCTTATTTGGATTATTGATTGATTGACTTTGCATGACTTTCTTGCTTTGGCTTGATTTCCTAAAACAAATGCGAAGCTTGCAGTATTTGGCCTTATGACCCACATTATCATAAACATAGCATCTAATGTGCCCAAGAAATGTAGGAAAATGTTTAGATCTTTTTTTGATATGATTTCTACTTCTTTCTCCATAGGTCCTAGAATCAACACTTTTATGACCAAAATCATTACATAAGAAATTATACCCATAAAAATAAAAATAAAAGTATACCTGGAAACTGATGGTACTGATTTTTGAGGATGCTCCTTCTTTGGCTACTTATTTTTCTTGAAATGCTTTATCTTATTGATCTTGCAATTAGCTGAAATATGCCCAAATTTTTTATAGTTAAAACACTGAACATTTCGCATATCTTTCCTTGGAACATTTTTGTGCTCTTAACTTGGCACTCGATTTTGCTAGTGATTTCTTTCATTACTTCTCGAACTTTCTACTTTGGGTTCTTCAATTTCATCCTCATGTGTTCTATTAATGGTCTTTTCTAATTCATATTCTAGTTTCTTACTGTGTTTGATTCGGTTCTTGAGTTCGCTACCAATATCCTCTTCAATTTTCTTTACTTTATCCAACTAATTTTTTAAATCGTAAATCTCTTCTTTGAAAGCATGCTCTCTCTCTTCAAGAATCTGAAGAAGTTTATTTAGATATTTTTTCTCCATATTAAGATCATTAATCAACCTTGCTTGAGCTTTTTTTTTGGCTTTAAGGATCACGATTCTTTTAATATCTTCATCTTCAGACTCCTGCAATGGAAACACACCTTCCTCACTTCTTAAGGAATCAAATTCAAAACTTTGATCACAAACTTCTTCAATAACCCCAAAATAATCATCACTAGATTGGCAAGGAAAATGTCCATGACTGGAAATACAATCAGCCATACCTTTTACAAGCATAATAGGTTCTCTGGGTTTTAGAGCATTCTTGGATTGTTTGAAACTTTTCTTTTTCCAATTTTTCTTCTTATTCTTCGCCATAATCCCATGACATTATCTCAAGCGATCAAGCTTCATCGACATAACCCCACTCTAATACCAATTATTGGAAATGTATTCACTACTAGGGGGTGAATCAAAAGTGAGGGCGTATATTTACTTTTAAAATCATTTTCAATTATTGAAACAAAATATTCATTAACTCGTTAGTACATTAAATCATATATCAAACCACATGAGAACCATAAGGAATCATGTACAATAGATCACAATATTTTCTAGTGGAAACCCTTCTCCTAGCAAAAAACCACCCTTGTTGTTTTTGCATTGCTTAAATAATTATATTAATCATCAAGCAATTCAATTACGTAGAATATATAAATGGATACATTAGAGAGAACTATGATCCTCATATATGACTCTACAGACACCCATCTCATCAACAAACCTTTCCCAACACCCATTGGACTTATCAAGAAATTTGTTCTTTGTATTGAGTTTTCCGAAGAAACCATTCCTCTTCTATATGATCCTCATTTCACAATATTTTAGAATGGAGTCAATTTGAATCCCTCAACTAGAACAACACAAAAACGTATAGAAATATATACTCAACACAATATAGTAAACCCATTGAAAACTGATATGCACAACTCACTCAATCACTACAACAATACATGAGACTTACATAAAATATAATATATTGAAAACATGATAATCAAGTATGAAGGAAACGACATATAATCCTTCCTACTACATTACCATACTACTGCACATAATCTTGGCTAAATCATAGTTTTGTTGCCATCTTCTACTTCTATGATCTGATGAAGATATTTTGCATAAATCCTTGTGCAATTTTCACACACCACTCTTCACTCACTGACACTCTCCAAGATCACACAACCATAACACTTTCTTCTCAAGTGAACCAACCATATAGACTCATGATCTCCATTTATTTGTAATCTTATGTAATGATTAAATCAATAATTGCAATTTTGTAGTGGATCTATGTTAATATGCTGAAAGTGCTTCGATTCATTTCTTCTTGAATCAATTATGCCACTAACTTCATTTACTAATGAATATTATCTTTTAACCATCTTCTAGAATCACAGTAACCTTTTCTGGGATTTACATAATGAGTCTCGAATAAAAGAAGCTGGAAAAAGAAAACACCTTATGAGCACAAGGAATGCAGAGGAATTTTAGTGAAACACCTTGATCGCACCCACAACACAGGATCCATGCAACTGGAAGTCCTCATTCACTCCCATAGGCTTTCTTTCCAGAAACTAGATCTTTCAGTCACTCCCATAGCACTTCCATGCAATCAACTGTGGTAGAGGATGACTAAAAAAACCTCTCCTTTGCTCATATTTTTCCCAAACTTGCTCCACTACTTGACAACCTTTTTTAAGACCTCAGAGACCCACTATAGCCATTGTAACACTCCAACAAGCTATTTTAACAACTACATCATCATCACAAGTCAAACTAGGTTGACTTGAATGCCATCCATTAGCTTCTCCAATGCTCAAGCCATTAAAATTCACCACAACTACTCCAACATCTCCAACCGTCAATGATAAACCCTACAACCAATGCACATAAATTAACATCTCACTATAATAAGCTGAGTACCCATACCAAGCAACCATTTGGTAGCTCATCCACACACATACACACTAGAGACCATAAACCAATCAACCAATAAATCATGTGCATAAACAATCACATAGTACCAAGTTAACATAAATGCAAAACAACACCACTGCAACCTACAACACCAATACTACTAGGTTGAAATCAATGCCAACCAAACAACTGAGCCATAATTCTAACATGTATTTGAGACAATTGTAAGGTTCAAGTAGTGTTGGAAGATCCCATCAAGCATCAACAAGAATTTTTCCAACTCTTAAAGGACAACCTAACTCTGATGCAAAATCTAATGAAACAATAGGTAGATCAAAATCACAGTGATAAAACAAATTGTGGGAGATTGGGTATTTTTACAGCTACAACCATACAAAAAAATGTCCATCAAGAAAGCTAAGAAGGATATTAAATTATCACCCAAATATTATGGCCCTTACAAGGGGTTGCAAAAGACTGGTACTATTGCATACAAATTGGAATTGCCTACATATTCATGAGTACACCTTGTTTTCTATGGTTCATGCTTCAATAAGGTTATAGGTGACAAGCTTCTAATTCAAACTATACTTCCAAAACTTTATGAAGAAGGAAATATCATATTAGAGCCTTAAGTAATCACAGAAACAAGAATCTAATAGATACAGAACATATCAATTTTAGAGTATCTCATTAAGTGAAATAATTTACCTGTTGAAGACTCTAAATGGGAGGACGAGTATTTTATTCAAAAGCATCTACAACTACTTAAGCATTGAGGACAACACTTTTTTTAACGAGACGCATGTAAGGTCCCTATAGTAGTAGTGAAGCCCACTATTGTTATTGTTGTGCCCTTACATTATTATTGTTATGTAGGCCCTCATTATATTTTGACCCCTTAGACTCCTATATATACCAGGGAGGTATTTTCATTTGAATCATCCAATAATTTCTCATTTATGTGATGTAAAAGGAGGTTTCCCCCTTGAAGAGGCATATTTTTATGTTTTTGATCTATCTTTTCTTGTTGTTTTATGATTTGGTTACTAACAATGAAACTAAAATTAAAGGGTCATGCCCTAACTTGGTGGGAAAGCCACAAAAATACCTTGAGGTTGGAGGGAGAGTCTCCAGTGACTAAGTGGGAGGACTTAAAGACCCTCATACATTTGTAGTTTTACCCTATTAGATATGTAGAGGACCAATCTATCTGGTGATACTACATTAGGCAAAATTAGGGGTAAAGAATGTAGGAGTACACCACAAACTTCAGAAATATGGCCATAATGTTAGGTATCTCCCCAAAGAACCTATATTTACTCCTCATATATTTATGGGTCTACACAACCATATATGGAAACAAGTGATGTTATTTAAGCCCAAAATGGTGGATGAGGCTTATGATGTTATGTCTACAATACCTAGAGAACATGAGCTTGAAGAAAGGGAAATCAAGTGGATCAAAGTTGAAGGATTAGTAGGATACTTCTAAGGAGGGGAAGAAGAAGTATAAACAGGGTAAAGATAAAAATACATGAGCCACAACACATCAATGCAAAGACCCAACAACCACTGCAACCACTACAACATTGACATCCATATAGAGGAGAAAATCAATAATAAGAAGAATCGCATGACCAATGATTCAAGCAACCAAGTTGAAAGAAGCTCGGAAGTGGATGACAAGATCATTTATAGATCATTTCAGAAGGAGGTGAATTCGAGTATCCTTTAGCAACAATAAGAGAAAGAAATGACCAAAGTCTTCCATATAAAGATACAAGTCAAGAAGAAAAATATTGATGCTATGTTTGACTCAAGATTGCAAGTGAATCTCATGGAAACATAGATGGTCAAGAAGATGGGGTTGGAAGTTCATGCTCATCCAAGCCCATATCCATTGGGATGGATGAATAATGATACAGTGTTGAAGGTAATAAAATAATGCAAAATTAGATTTGATATTAATGTTGACTTTGTTGATGAAGTAGAACTAGATGTGGTTCCCCTTGATGTATGTGGAGGTGTGTTTGGGATTCCCAACATGTACATGTGATATGAAATATTCATGTGAAGAGCCAACCAGTATTGGCTCATTAAGGATGGAAAATCATTCACCATCAACATACACAAAGGAAATTCAATTTTTTTCACTCGGAAGTGCCAACCAAACCAAGAAATATATCAATTCTAGCAAGAAGTATGTTTTATTATTTTTAAGAGAAAATTAGTTTGTATAAGAGTCAGTAAGAGGTCATAGGTAATGCATCCTTAGAGGTATTATGAAATAGAAACAACAACTGGAATATTTATTACATGCATACAAGGATGTGTTCTAGGAGCCTAAAGGTTTACCACCTAAGAGGGAAATGGAGCATGAGACTAGCTATTTCCAGACTCCCCATTGTCAAATATTGGGTTATACAATAAGCTTGTTATAGAAGAAACTGAGGTGAGTAAATAGTTGTAGCAGCTACTGGAACAAGGTTTCATTTGACCAAGTATATCATCATGTGGTCCACCCATCATAATTGTTCCAAAGAAGGGTGGGGCTTGGTAGATATGTCTTGATTACAAGGCATTGAACAAGATCATGCTCAAGAATAGGTACCCCCTACCCAGGATAGATGATCTACTCGATTAGTTACAACAAGAAAAATACTTCACTAAGCTGGACTTAAAGTTTGGATATCGCCAAGTTTTAGTCAAATAAGAATATTCATAGAAGATCGCCTTGAAACCTAGGCAAGGTGTGTATGAGTGATTAGTCATGCCAGTTAGCCTATGCAAAGCAATAACTACAATTATGAGATTAATGAATGATTCCCTGTGCCATTTTATAGATTCTTTTTTTATTGCCTATTTTGATGATATATTGGTATACAGTGCTACTTGGGAGGAGCACATCTCACATTTGATGCAACTGTTGGAGACATTAAAGAAGCATTAGGTGCTAGCAAATCTCAAGAAGTGTGAGTTTTCATAGTAGTATTTGGTTTATTTTGGGTATGTGATACGTGGAGTATAGCTTGATCCTTCCAAGATGGAGGCCATCATGAAATGGATAGTGCTTATTGTTTATGAGGTTAGGAGTTTCATTGGTGAAGCACAATACCTAATGAAGTTCATAGCCTTATTTTCATTGATAGCCATGTTATAAAAGCAAGTGGAAAGAGTTTCCAAGGGCGAGAGGCTCATCAGAGGCCCTTTGGGGAGATAAAGAAGAATATCAGTCGAGAACTAGTTCTAGAATTACTAAATCTGCAAAATCCTTTTAAAGCGGAGACAAATGTGAGTGGGTATGTTATTGGAGTAGTCTTGATGTAGGGAGAAAGGCTTATGTGCTACCATTCTGAAGTATTCCACAGGGAAGTTCTTAACTACCCTACGTATGACAAGGAGCTTTATGCCCTAGTGCAAGTTGTGACGGAGTGGAAGCATTATCTAATGGGAAATGAGACAATAATATGCATAAATTAGTATCCACTATTGTACATGTAGGCCCAAAGTAAGCTACAACAAACTAGGCATTACAAGTCGATGGGGTTTTGTAGTAGTTTCATTTAGTGATTAGGTACAAGAAGGGAAACACAAAAAAAAATCCAACATGCTTTCAATGCCACTCACATCAAAGATCGTAGATTTGGGAACTTTGATGCACATGGATCCATTCACCCATGATGCATACAAAGAACTATATTCATAGGATGAGGACTTCAAGGAGATTTTTCAGCAATTGCGAGTTCGATTCATGTTCACGATGATGGCATCACCATTGACTACCATCTCCAAGATGGGTTAATCTACAAGATGGATAAGTTATGTGCTCTTAAAGGTGATTGATTACATCTGATTAGAGGGGCTCACAACTCTAATGTTGTAGGAAACTTTGGTGTAGGGGAGACACTAGCCAACTTCTAAAGGTATGTGTATTGGCCCAAGATGCGAGAGAAGGTAGTTAGGCTCATAAGAAGATGCATGCTTTATTGTACCAATAATTTTAGCAATAGGAAACAAGGTCTATATCATCCCTTACCTATAATCACTCATCTTTGGGAAATAATTTCTAGGACTTTTTGGGAGGTTTACCAACAAATAGGAAGGGGCATGACTACCTATATGTGGTAGTTGAATAGTTCAACAAGATGTGTATTCCATTGCTATGAAAAATATCATTAAACTGGAAAGAAGCAACAAACTTGTTATTTGGACAGGTTTGGGTGCATTTTGGGATACCAAGGAGCATTGTTTTAGATAGGGCCACAATATTTCTAAGCACATTTTGGACTAGATTATGGGAGAAGATGGATGTAAAGTTGAAGATATCTATAGCATTCCATCCACAAAAATATGGGCAGATAGAACTATTTAGCAGGACTTTGATGCAACTACCGAGGGGATATAATCAAAAGTAAAGACCTATGATAAAATTCTGGTATGTATACAACACTCTTACAATAGAGAAATCCACACTTCTACTGGTAAGTCCCTGTTTGAAACTTGTTTTGGATATTTGTCACCTTCACCTCTGGATATTGCATACGAGAAGCAAGGAGGAGTGAGAGAGGATCTTATAGGATATTCCTTGAGGGATGAAAAAATTATAGAGGATATCAGGTAGATCCATATATAGGTACAAGAGACAATGCAGAAGTCACAAGAGAAATATAAGACCATGCATGATTAGCATAGAATAGAGAAATCATTCAAGGTGGGGGGGCTGAGTATGGCTACAGTTGAACAAGGAGAGGCTATAGGGGCATAGTAATAAAATCAAGGCTCTACGGTATGGTCCCTTCAAAGTACTGAAAAATGTGGGTAATAATTCCTATTGACTTGGTTTACCACCGTATATGTACATTTACTCAATTGTGAATGTAAAGAATCTAAAAATCTATGAGCCTCCCATTCTAGACGAGTAAGAGGATTAGGTCCTTTCTTTTTTGGAGGATTTGGAACTAGATGCTTAGGAAGAGTTGATAGAAGATATATTTTTATAGAAGAGCTCCAAACTATAAGATAGGGGAAGCATGACCTTTGGCAGATTGGCTTGAAAGGACAACTTCTAGGAAAATATAAATGGTACAATTGAGAGAAGGTGGAGGAAAAGTTTCCTCGCCTCATTCCAAAAACGGGGGTGTGATCCATATTGGATCATTATATTTTTTTCATCCATATCGATGCTTTTAGAGTGAAAAAAGTGGAGGAATCAACTGAGAAGACCATTTTTACCAGCAAGACCCAGTTTGGAAAACAAGGTCTGAAACCTTATGGGAGTGTTTTGAGGCATCCAATGACAATTTTTGGGGAAGAAAATTTCTTATTTAGCATAGCTCATTTTTTCTTCCTTTTCTACACAGAGATACCTTTCCAATTGTGGAAGAATAGTATCAATTGGAGTTTGTATGCAAAAGTTATGCCACTCAAAAACCAACCTTCTTATTTTCACCACCATAATTCGAGAGGATACCACATAACCCTCCATTATTCACTAAAAATGGTTTATCCATGTGATTATGGTTAATAATAATCTTGAAGAGTCTATATTGTAACTCTGAATAAAACTTGAGGTAGTCAAATCGAACCATTAGTAGGCTATCAACTTGTGTTATAATTGGGCCACTAGAAAGAAAAAGGTGTTCCATTCTTTCAAGTGCATATGTTCCATATCTAAGCAAAAATTATCTCATAGGGATAGGATATAGAGAAGAGATAGATAATTTGTGCACTATAGTATCCCATGGGCCACAATTCATACTTCTTTGTACTCACAACCATTTTCTATTCAAAGAAAGAGAGTAGAGTAGCCTCACTTTGCAACTAGGATTTTCTCCCAAAACAATTACCTAGGTCAGGTCATCTCTTTTGTCAAACATGTTTTTGATATTTTATTTCATTATTCTCTACTTTATATATAATTTTAATTCACATGCATAAACTATTAATAGTAATCTACAGATCTAAAAATCTAAAATAAACTTAAAATTGTAATAGTGTAGAATTTTAAATTGTAAATATATTTACTAGATATGTTGTGAAGAATTATTCAATGGACTATCCATGGCAATTTACGAATCATAAATACTAGAATATAAGAACTCTGCAAGAAACCATGGGATCATACAAGATGGGGAAACAAAATTACAAATTAAAAATAGATGTCAATACTAAGATAAAATATTCAACTTCGTCAATTATTAGATTATTTGGTTTCTTAAGTGATGATGATGATAATGGGAAATATATTAGCAAGAGGAGCAAGAAATAAGACTTTGTTGTCTTCTTTGGCAACTTGAAACAACCACTCAATACATCCATTGGAAAAAAATGTATCCAAGAAATCTATACATATATGTTAATAAACCAATTACTATTGAATGTTAGTGGGGTGGCAACTAACAAAAATTGCGTAGTAAATGGTTGAGTATCCTTGTGTATTTTTTATATTCACTAACAAGTTCTATAATTTTTCATCATTTAAATTTGTCTCTTTTTCAATGAAATGGATTGGTCTTGTAGAGAATAACGCTAATCCTTCTTAAGGAAATATAGGACAAATAACGACTTATGTCAAGGTCAGTCAATTAATTCTTGTGTAGTCTTGAAATTCGTTCTCCAATTTCCTTTCAAACGACTCAAATATATCCTTCTCAATAAACATCTACGAATACATACAAACCTTAAATCCCTGTAATCCTTTTCAAAGAGAGATAGAGATAGAACCAGTGACAGTGATTGAAGGACAAAACTTTATTTCTATTATTACGCTTCCTAGGCTTGAAATTTATTCAAGAATGGGTTGGTGAGAGCACTGAGATAGAAATTTAATCTATCCATGAATGTAATCCTAAAAAATCCCCTATAAATCCAACAAAATAAAGTCAAATGAGATTCAAAGAAGAATTTATTGAAATAGAGGTTAGTAAAATTAGGAACAAATGCCTCTTACAAATAGTCAATCAAGATTACTTACAACATGGAGCTTTAAAACTTTGCCTCAAGAACTAGAAATTCCTTACTATAACACCTGCAATAGACGAAAATTCTTTGAAGGCCTCTTATTTAGCACCATTAGCCTCTTAAGGCCTCTGTGTTAATATTTCTCTAAGATAGATAGTGGTTATCACCAATCTCACATAACTCCCTTCTCATGGGATTTATTCTCATCAATAGGATGTGCAAAATATAAAAAAAAAAAAAACTATAACTAAAACTACTTATTCTTCTTAAACAACTAGTTCTCAACTTTGAAAAGATCCTAGTGGCTAAGATTCTTCTTTTGTTACCTTTGTAGATGGATATATAATTGGGTCTCGATCTTCTTTATCCTCTATAGGATAAAATAATGCTTCAAGGGAGAATGCTTATGTAGTATGTCATTCATTGGCCAGTGTAATGATCAACTAAAGAAACAGTCACCCTATGTAGTTGGCTATCCCTGTAAGAAAATGGTTTATTAGGTGTAAGGTAGCCATAATGATTATTCCTGCAAGCATGAAAAAAGTAAAATCCCTAGTTGGCTAGCTAGTCATGGCTTTTATTGTGAACAGTGTGTGTGTCTTTGCAAATAAAGTGTACAACATGGAAGTCATATATTTTTTAGTTTATCTTCTAATTATTTAGTTAGAAATGAAAACATGTTCTCATGATGGGTTCTCATAGAGAGAACTTTTTAGAATTTACCAACCCCAACCATACATGTGCCTTTTTAAAATTTGTCTATCCAAGAACCATACTCACCTTCTTAAACAATTTCACCATCAATTCTATAACCAACCAACCTATCCAGCCAACTAACCTCTTTACAAAATCAATCATATGTACTATAACTTTTTAGTAAACACTGCTATTCTATGATAAAATAAATCTCTTCCTCAAATTTTGTGCTTGAAAACCATACCATTTCCATCCCCATTCATATATACATATTTGAGCTATCAATAATATGAAATTGAATTAGTAAACATAAAAATAAAATTACATTGAAACATTAAACTTTTAAATTAAATCATTAAACATTGACACATTAAACTTTTAAATTGAATCATTAACCATAAAAATAAAATTACATTGACACATTAAACTTTTATATATGTATGGCTAATAATAATATAATATAAACCCATTAAAACAAAATAAAATAAAAATAGTCTTTGATAATATTTTCTAGATAATCTATTGACATTCACAAAATTAAGTCTTGGCATTTACGTTTTATATATCATCTAAACTCTAATAGAATTACTCTTTGTTTTAATCATAAGTTTGTTTAATAGTAAGTTATTCCATTAAAAAAAAAATTAATCCAACCCTCATTCTTTGTAAATGTTTATTACATATATAATTTATTTTGGTTTAACTTACAAATATGAAAACATGGAAGAGAATGATAGTCTAGAGATATATGTTTTTTTCTTACTAGACATTCTAATTTGAGATAGATATATAGTTTGTACACCTATAGTAATGTGGGTCAATCATAAGCCTTTGTTGCATAAGCTTTTATTTTAACTCATATGTATTTTTTTGAAATTGGAAAAATAAATTCATATTATATATTATAATAGATGTTTAAAATTGTGATTATTTTTTTAATCTTCGCAATTTTTAATATCATTTTTTATATTTACTTTTTGGTAAGTTTAAGTGGTATTACTTTAAAATATTTAGTGAAAAAATATACAAGTGACAAGCATCATAATCAAATATATTATTAGGTAGGTGGTCTCAATTTGCTTAACAAGAAATCATATATTTTTGACTACTTATCTATAGAGTAATGTTTCAATATTCAAAGATTTTCAACATTTTTAGCATAACTAAAGTATTTATAACTGTATTGTAAAAACAAAAACTAGAAATACGCATTCAAACTCAAATGTATTAGGAAGTAAAAAGAGCTAGATATCTATGTAGCAACCTAGAATTTAAAACATAAAACTAATTATATAAATATATGTTATTAATAATCAACACAAAATATTCAATTGATTATCATATAATTTACAAAAACATGAGAAGAAAATACTTACTTGTAATGTGATGATATTTATTACTAGATATTTTAGAGTTGTTGTGCTATCTAGATCTTGTTGATCATAACAATGTTTTGGGGATGACTCTCCACCCAAATGTAGGCTCAATAGTATAAAATATTTCTATAGTTGGCCAAACCTGAGCCCTCAATTAACAACTACAATCAGTGAATCCTTTTGTCTTCCAGCATTCTCCTCTAGAAAGAATGAATGCCTCTCATATCCCTTTAATCCGTTCAATATAAAGGATATTGGAAGGAGATCTTCATGCAACAATATGTGTGTGTCATCATGCCAACTTATATTTTTCTTTACCTTAAGTTTTCCTTAATTTAGCTCTTGCTTATTTTATTCCTTTTTATTTTTTGTTAACTTTGCTTATTCTTACTAGCATTATAGTTTGTGTTTATATGTCAAGCTAGGAGGTAACTCCACAATGCGAATTATGATTTTGCATTAAGAATGCTCATGGATATATACATGGAGGGAGATACTCTTGGGCTTCACCTCCAAGTGTCTCGTCATATTCCTAATCTCCTTATATTTTATTTACATTATTTTACATGAATTTCCTAATCCCAAAGATTAAGTGTCAACATTCCCCCCCTTAATCTAAAATGATGTTGGTGAGTCCAAGCATCATTCTGAATATTTCAAACTTTTCTCTTCCAAGCACTTTGGTGAAGATGTTTGCAATCTCCTCATTTTTGGAAAAATGGCATATATGGATTTTCTTGGCCTCAACATGATGTCGAATCAAATGGTATTTTGTATTGATGTGATTCATTTGATCGTGGAACTTTGGGTTGTTGGACAACTTTATTATAGAAGTGTTGTCTATAATGAGAAGAGTTGAAAGCATTTATTTCTCCTACAAATCTTCCAGAATTTTCCTGGGCCACACAATTTCCTTTTTTTCTTTAGATGTTTCCACATATTCTTCCTCATTTGTGGAATCATCCAGAACTGATTGTTTGCTTGATCTCCAAGAAACAACTCCTAATCTAAGACTCATAGCATAGCCTAAAGTAGATACCTTAGTTTCTTTGTCTCCATTGAAGTCGGAATCAGAGTATCCAATCAAGATGAAGTTTCCCACCTGTGTATACTTGATTCCAAAGTCTTGAGTTCCCTTCAAGTACTCTAGAACTCTTTTTGCAGCAAACCAATGTCCCTCACAAGGTTTTTTCATAAACCTGGAAAGGATTCCAACAACGAACTAAATGACTTCTCTAGTAGTAATTAGGTAGTTGAGACTTCCTACAATTTGTCTATACTTGTTGCATCCTCAAGTTATTTTCCTTCAATGGATGTGAGCTTCAAGTTCTATTCCATTGGAGCAGTCAAAGGATTTCACTCAACCATGCCAAACCTGTTCAATGTATCTATAATATACTTCTTATGAGAGAGGAATATAAGCTTTAGATGTTGAGTTACTTCAATACCAAGATAGTAGTGAACATAGCCCAAGTCATTCATTTCAAAAACTTTCCTCAATTCCTTATTTATGGATGCAATGTAGCTCTCATTTTTCCCTGTCATCAAAAGATCATCTACATACACCACAAGATATACAATTGTTTTCCCAAATTTCTTGACAAAAAAATTTGCATCATCAAGATCATAATGTTTTAAGTTGAGTTTCAAAAGATGCTATGTTAACTTATAATACTAGGCTCGTGGTGCTTGCTTGAGTCCATACAAGGATTTCACAAGCTTAGATACTTTGTATTCTTGGCCCTTCACAACAAATCATTCTTGTTGGGACATAAAAAAATTATCTATCAAATCTTCATTCAAGAAAGTAGTTTTTACATCCATTTGATGGAATTTCCAACTGTTTTGAGTTACCAAGGCAAAGAGTGTTTGGATGGTAGCCCATTTTGTTGTGGATGAAAATGTCTCCTCATAATGAACCCCTTCCTTCTGTGCAAAACCTTTTTCCACAAGCATGGCTTTGTGCTCGTCAAGCGAGCCATCAGCTTTACACATGTTCTTGTAGACACGCTTGTAGCCAATTGGTTTGGTTCCCATTGGAGGATGAACCAAATTCCAAGTGACATTCTTTATCAAGGCATCACACTCTTTTCGCATCGCTTCTTTCCATTCATCATGATAAGGGGCTTCTTTGAAGGAAGTTGGTTCAAAATATGTAGACAAATTCATTTCACAATCATAAGAAGAATCCATATCAATAGGTGGATCGGAACCATCTACGTCACCTCCATCTTTCCTAGTTGAATTTCTTGTTCTTGTCTTTTGAACCTCATCTGGATGAACAATTTCAAGGGTATTTGTCAGCCATTTTTTAGTACCTTTATGACATGGCCCAGGTTGCTTAATTGACAGAGTTAGGATTGAATCAAGATTGAGTCTCCAAATTTTGTCAATCACATCTCTCAAATCGCCATCATCATTGGAGCTTCATGTGGGGGAGAGAGTGCTTCAAAAGAATATTCCACATATTGATACAGTACAAAAATCCCCCCTTCAAGATGTGGAATCTAATTATCAAATTCTTGAAATGATTTTGCATGTCTGAATCTATCCAAGTGATCAATCTGCCACTCAGCAACATTGTCATCCTTGGAATATTAAAGGAATATAACATCTCAAGATACAACAAAATTCTTATTAACTTCATCATAGAGATGATATGCTTTGGAGGTATTTGAATACCCCAAGAAGATACACTTATGACTCCTTACACCAAGTTTTTTTTCTTTGTTCCTTAGGTGTCAAGGCATAACACATGGAACCAAAGACCCTGACCAAAGGAATGTGTCCATACCACGTTTCACAAGGAGTCTTGTTTCTAATAGCATTAGATGGACACCTATTCTTTACATATCAAACACATAGAACTGCATCTGCCCAAAACATCAATTTTACATTCTTGAAAAGATCATGGAACATGCCATATTTAAGATTGTCCTATTCATTCATTAAAATACTTCATTCTATTGGGGATTATAAGGCACATTTGTTTGATGTTTGATCCCATGCTGGCGAAGATAGTTTTAAATTCATTTGAAGTGTTTTATTTTCCATTATCAGTGTTAATAGAACCAATTTGAGATTGTGCATCATTTTCAATCCATGCGTGAAAGTTCTTGTATGTTTGAAAAGCGTCATATTTGTTCTTCTATAAATAAACCCAACACATTCTAGTGTAGTCATCAATAAATGTAATCATATATTTATTTCCATTTGTAGAAGGAGTAGGAATTGGGCTACATAAATATGAATGAATGAGTTCATTTTTTCTATGTGTTCTGGAATGTGAATCATGAAAAGACTATTTTCTATGATTTCTAATATGAAATCTAGAGGATTGATTATTTGTGAAATTTCACCAACATTAACTAAGGTTTCATTTATGCGAATGAATGAGGAAAATTAAGTCGTTGATATGCCTTAAACATAAACTTTGAGAACTGAAAGTAAGAATGAACAATAGCAATAAAATATGCAAACAAAACAAACATTGTTGACAGATTTCATCCCTCCTTAACTACATCTCTAGGTTTGCTTCTAATGGGTGTTTGTTATATAGGAATGCTCTAAAAAGGTTCTTTACATAGAATTTCACCAGCTGAATTTTTCACGCAGGCACTGCTAATCACTGTCAAAATGAATACATTTGTCTCAACTCTCCAACACCACTCTCCATTCCCAAAAAGTCCCAAGGATGGCCAAGTTATGCTCAAAACAGAATTTGTAGGCATAAACAAACCCTGTTTCTGAACTCCACTATTCCACTCCTAACTACAATGGTGCAATGGCAAACCTTTTATAAGGCCTTGGTCAAGTTCCAGGGTCAGACCCTTGAATCTCCTAGGCTATACATAGAAATTTGTTTGTATTAGGTAAACAAACCTATTACATGGTGCAATTCAAACTTTACACATTGCGATTTTGATATAACTATGGCACATGTTTTGTTTTTTTAATATAGTTTAACATTGAAGTTATGTTATAAATAGCGCATAGAATTAATATAAGGTTTAACCAAACCATATACATGATATATGCAGATTGGACAGAAGGAAAAGTATTGTTGCAATTCCCCAACAATGATGGCATACCTATCTGATGGTCTAAGAAACCACAGACCCATGGAAAACCATGTGACCCGTGGCATATGATTGTTTTAAAAAATATGACGGTGATGATTGCATCCATATCGGCGGTTGGCGATTACCTACTCCCCAGCGATCATGACAACACTCTAACCCATCACACGACCTTTGGAAAGAACTTTTATAACCTCTGAACCTGTGTGTAATCATGGCATGGAATCTATGCTGAGTTATGTGTTGATTGTGCCACATGTGGAGACTCTACTGTATTTGAGGTCCCAACTACCCGCATTGCTAGACTACCACCTATGTGCCATTAGGCTTGGTTATAGCACACCTAATAAACTTATCCATGTAATATATTTCGCCATATTTTATACAACGATATTTTCCATAGGTTAAAACATTATACCCTCTACCTTTGACTTTTAATACATGCTTATCATATGGTTTTTAGAACCATACCACTTAATTTAATGTGTGTGCCCACCATATACACATATTTGCGCCATGGTTTAATATATGGTTTTTAATATATATTTTGAAACCGAAAATCCCACCATGCAACCTGCAACAAGTATATGCACCTTCTAACAAATCATACCTAAACTAAATTTTGACTTTGTTGACTCGACCACTACCACTTATCGATCTGTGTGAATGCCACATGGCCAGTAAGGCCCCTTTTTCCCTCATTTTCCATAAACTTCAATGGGCAGTTTCTTATTCATCTAGAGACCAAATCCAAAATTGAAGATATTTCCATATTCAACGCGACGAGCTCTTTCGTTTGGCGCTCTTTTTGGGAACATCTGAGACCTTTTACCTTTGATCATTTTGAGGATTGTCATGGATCATTCCTCTCCATTGGAAGCTTTTGGACAACCAAAATTTTGGTTTTAAGTAGACATGAGGTGAGGGTACAACTTCCTCACCCTTCTAATCTCCATCCACCTTGATTTTCTTGGGTTCATACCTTTGACCCCTCTCAAAGATATTCAACATCTCCATGCCTAGAAGTATGGACCTTGTTGTCCAATTTGGTATCTTCCTACAACTCAGTCATGTATTCAGGTGAAAAGTTAGCTACATTTGGAATTTTAAAATTTTCCTTTGCATCCATGATCATAGGAGGTTCATACAACTTTAAATTTTCGATATTTACAAGTGAATATATGTGCATATATGAAGGAAAATTTAATCGGAATGCATTTTTCCCAATCTTTTCAACAATATTAAATGGACCATGCCTGAATGGTTTCAAATTTTTACATTCACCTTTCATCCTTTCTTTGTTGATGTGTAGCCATACTTGATCACCAACCTGAAAGTGATGATCCACTCGATGCTTATCATGGTGAATTTTATACTTGGCTTGACTTTTCTCCAATTGATCCTACACTACTTCAAAAATCTTCTCGATTCTTTGAATGAACTTGATTTCTTTGTCAACATCTCCATGTCCATCCTCCTTAGCTTCTTCACCAAACATGAAGTCCATTGGTTACTTCGGCAAGTACCCAAAACATGTCTCAAAAGGAGGTCTACCTGTAGAATAATACAAGGTCCGGTTGTAAGCATGTTAGACATAGCGTAAATATTCACCCCACAACTTAGGATGTTTGTTGCAATAGCTCTTGAGAAGATGTACCACTGTTATATTCACCACCTCTATTTTATTGTTTGTTTGTGGATGAAAATTTGTGCTCTTTTTTAGCTTAGTGTCCATGATTCCCCACATAGTGGACCAAAACTCTCCCAGGAAACGAGAGTCCCAATCTGAAATGATAGAAGTAGGAACCCAAAATGAACCCATACATTTGAAAAGAACATATGTGTAGTATGTTTAGTAATTACTTTCTTTTAACATGGAACAAGAATACACATTTTTCTAAATCTATCAACCACGACATACAAAACATCATGCCCTTTTCTAGTCATAGGAAGTCCTCATACAAAATCCATAGATATAATGTCCCATGGTCTAGAAGGAACTAGAAGAGGCATATACAAACTTAACTTTTTATTGTGTGGCTTGCTTGTTGAACACATGACACAACCTTTGATGTACTAGCAGTTGTTTCATTCATTCGAGGCCAATAGAAATACCTTTGTAACTGTGCCATTGTCTTACCTACACCAAAATGCCCTGAAACACAAGAAGAATGTGCTTCCCTGATCATATGTGCTCTTTCTCCCTATGATAAGCGAAACATGCCAAGATGGTATACTAACATGTCATGAACATGATAGTTCACTTCTTCCACCTGAGCACCATGAGTTAGTGATTCATAAACATTTTTAAAATTAGTATCTTCAGCGTATTGTTCAATGTAACTTTCATGTGCTAAAGAAATATTTTGCAAAATTACTAAAGCATTCAATGAAGGTCTTGAAAACATATTAGCTACTTTGTTTGTGGTACCCTCTTATACTTGATTACTAATTTGTTATGAAAATAGCTCACAAAAAGATAGAAAAGATAGATCAACGACTTAAAAATCAACCTCTTCGAGGGGGGAACCTCCTTTACATTACACAAATGAAAAAATCTTGGATGATACAAATGACAAAACCTCATTTCTATATATAGGAGTCTAAGGGGTCATAATATAATCTGAGATATCATAATAATAATAATGTAAGGGCACAACAATAACAATAGTAGGCTTCTATGGGGCACAATAATAACAATATGGGGACTACATGGGCACAAAAATATAATAAGGGGGTTGAACTAATAACAATAAAGGGTTACACTAGTAGTATAGGGACCTAACATGCCCCTCTCCTTTAAAAAGTGTTGTCCTCAATGCTTGAGTAGTTCTGGATGCTTCTATAAAAAATTCGCGTCCTCCCATGTGGTATCTTCAGTGGGTAAGTTCTTCCACGTAATGAGATACTCTGAAATTGATCGATTTCATAGTTGTCAGTGCTTTTTTCCTTCACTGCTTCAGGTTCCAATATGATTTTTCCTTCCTCGTCAAGTTCCGAAAATATTTTTTGAACTAGGAACTTCTCACCTATAACCTTATTTAAGCATGAAACATGGAAAAATGGATGCACTCAGGAAGATGCAAGAAGCTCCAATTTGTATGCTATAGTACCAATTTGTGTTCTCTCATACCAAATGTTATGAAACAAGCTCATAAAAATATAGAAAAGATAGATCAACGACTTAAAAATCAGCCTCTTCGAGGGGGAAACTTCCTTTACATTACACAAATGAAAAACTCTTGGATGATACAAATGAAAATACCTCTTTTCTATATATAGGAGTCTAAGGGGTCATACTATAATCAGAGCCGACATAACAATAATAATGTTAGGGCACAATAATAACAGTATGGGGACTACATGGGCACAAAAATATAATAAGGGGGTTGCAAAAATAACAAAGGGGTTACGCTAGTAGTATAGGGACCTAACATAAGTGGAATTGCTGCAAAAAAAACCATGCATCTATAATATCAAGGCTACTACAACTTAGTTTGAGATTGATGATACTGAAGTGGCTAATCATCTGTATGAATCACCGTTTCTTTGCCCATTAAATAATGTTTCCATTTTTTAACACTTTCCACTAATGCATATAATTCTTTATCATAAGTTGGATAATTAGAAATTTCTTTAGAAAATGTTTCTGAATGAAAAAAAAAAAAAATAAGCTTTCCTTTCTGCAATCAAACTACACACATTGCATACCCACTAGCATCATTTTCTATTTCAAATGGTTGTTGAAGGTCTTGTAATGCTAAGATTGGATCTGTCACACATTTTTTCTTTAAAGTATCAAATGTTTTTTGTTGTTTTCCTCCCCACTGGAGAGAAACTTTAGAAATTTTTAAAGCATGAAGTGGTGATGCAATAAAAGAGAAATGAGAAATAAGTTTCCTCTAATACTGAACTGCACCCAAAAACCTTCTAATTTTCGTCACATTTTGAGGTCTTGGCCATTTAACAATCACATCAATTTTAGCAGGATCTATTTTAAGATGACCTCATCCAACTATGTAACCAATATATACTAAGGAAGTTTTCCCAAATTCACATTTAGAAAGTTTGAGATGCAATTTCTCTCTTTGCAACACATCAAAAACATGTTTAACATGCTTTACATGTTCTTCCAAACTTGAACTAAAAATAAGAATATCATCCAGATAGACTATGACAAAATTAACAATAAAAGGACGAAACACATCATTCATCACTCTCATACAATTTGTTGGAGTATTTCATAAACCAAACGGCATAACGAACCATTCATAAATCCCTTATCTAGCCTTAAATGTAGTTTTCCATATATTATTCTCTGCAATACGAATATGATGATAACCACTTCTTAAATCCAGTTTTGTAAAGTAAACAACATTCTTTAACTGATCAAGAAAATCATCTATTCTTGCAAGAGGATACCTATTCTTTATGGTGATTTTATTTAAAGCTCTGAAATCAACACACATTCTCCAAGTTTCGTCTTTCTTAGGCACTAAAATGATCACTGATCCACATGGAGAAGAACTAGGTCGAATGAAGCCTTTATCAACCAATTCCTTAATTTGTTTCTTAATTTCTTCATTTTCTATGACCAACATGCAATACACGCCAATATTCAAATGAGAGGCATCAAATTGTAATTGAATCTCATGTTGTATTTCTCGTTTTGGAGGTAGAATTTTTGGTTCTTTAAATAATTCTTTATGAGAATATACTATCTCAACCAATTTTTCATTACGCTGAGAATCACACCCTTGAAAAGCATCATACTTATCTTTAGTTTGTTCTTTAATAAACATGAGAACATACTTTTTACTTGAACTTATGAGTCTTTTCGTTTGATATACATTGATTAAATCCAAGCTTGTCTTCATTCTGTGTGCCCTAACAATGTATTCAAATTCATACTTAACAAGATGATACTTATTCTCCTTTTGATGAAATATGGAATCTCAATCATAAAGATAAGGACTACCCAACACAACCCCACATATATCCAAAGGAATCACATCTAAATCAACATCATCAACAAAATTAGTTGTAATTGCAACCCTTAACCAAGACTGTTTTGTGACATGCATATGAGTGTTTTCCCTTAACCATTCTAAAGGGTAATGTTTCGGATGATTCTTAGTTTCCAATCCCAATTTCATTACTAGTTCCTCAGACTCATTAGATTTGCCAGTGATCCACTATCGAATAATGTATCTATATTAGTGTGCTTGGAGATAATCCTGTTATGAAACAACTCAACTCTCTTATTTTCTTCAATCACATTATTATATTTTGAAGAGGATGCAGAATAAGTAGAACTAGAAATAGATTCATAAGGATTACCTGTTAAACCCACAGTAGTTATCTTCCATTCATCACCGGAGTCAGATCCCAAGTCTTGTTGGGTTGCAGCATTAACTTTCTTCTCGCCCTTCTTTGGCTTAAGTTCTGGATGAAGCTTCCAACACTTGGACTCATCATGTCCAACCCTCTAACAATGAGTACAAGTAGTCCTTTCTCCTTCTTTCTTAGTTGTTGCCAATTTTTTCCCCTTTGATTTTCTCTTCCCTTTGTTGTCTTTGGAGTCTTTTTTTCTGAATGCTTGAATGGTTTATTTGAAAATTTGAACTGAAAAGGTCTGCCACCTGATTCAATATGAATGGATTTCACACATACTTCATCAAAATCAGTTGGATTAAACATAAGCAATGTATGTTGAAAATAAAAAAGTAAACTTACAATATACTTTAACAAAGTTTCCTGTGTGTTTAATGGAACATCAAGTGATAATGCCTTTCTCCTCAATTCCTATGTAAATTCTTGCACACTCTATCCTTTACCTTGGCTTAAATGCTACCAATATAATACAAATTGTTGCATATATCCTAAAGGATATAAACACTTTCTAAGAGATTTAACAAACTTAGACCATGAAGAGATAATTTTACCTTTATGCTTCCAATATGATTGAGTTTTACTTTCTCACCAAATCAAATATTCCCCCCCATTCTAAGTGTAGCTAACTGAATTTTCACATAATCATCAACAATATTCTAAATTCTACAATATACTTCAAGTTGTTTAATTTGACTTTTCATGATTCAATTCACCATCATATTTCGGCAATTCAAACTTAACATCAAGCTTCAAAAAAGGAGATTTCTTATGTTTCTTCTTTGATTCAAAATCTGAATCTGAGCTTGAATGATCAAAAGATGAAGAGGAAGAAGATGAATATGGAGGAGAAGGAGGTTCATTACCATAAGCTTTTTCCTTGCCCTTTTTCACTTTCGTTCCTTTAGAAGATGAATCTGCATCTCTAGTCTTCTTGTCTTCATAAATTTCTTCAATCATCCTTTGCATATTAAGGAACATCTGTTGAAATTTCTCCTCACTCTTTGTCTCAGGAGATTCTCCTTCATTTGAGCTTGCCATATTTTGCAAGACTTTCTTCTTTCCAATCTTTGGATTTAACTCTTCAAATTTCCCTTCTCCACGTTGCAACCTAGATCTAGTCAAAATTCACATTGGAAAATATCTTGCTTAAACATGATCAACCTCACTTTGATACCAAAATATGATCTGAAACCTATTGGATTGATTATTTGCACAATTTCACCAACATTACCTAAGGTTTCATTTATGTGAATGAATGAGGGAAATTAAGTTGTTAATATGCCTTAAGCATAAACTTTGAGAACTAGAATTAGTAATGAACAACAGAAATAAAACATGCAAACACAATAAACATTGTTGACGGAGTTCATCCCTCTTGGACTACGTCTATGGGTCTGCTTCCAATGGGCATTTGTTATATTAGGAATGCTCTAGATAGGTAATTTACATAGATTTCCCCAACTGAACCATGCATGCAGGCACTTTTGGTTACTATAAAAAAGAATACCTTTATCTCATCTCTCCAACACCACTATCCATTCCCAAAATGGCCCAAGGATGGCCAAGTTATGCTCAAAAGAGCATTTGTAGGCATACACAAACCCAGTTTCTGAACTCCACTATTCTACTCCTAACTACAATGGTGGAGTGGAAAACTTTTTATAAGGCCTCAAGCATGTTCCAGTGTCAAACCCTCAGATCTCTCAGGCTATACATGGCAAGTTGTTTATATTAGGTGAACAAACCTATTACATGGTGCAATTCTTCACATTGTTCTTTTGATATAACTGTGGTGCATGTTTTGTTTTTTTAATATAGTTTAACATTGAGTTTCTATTACACATACCGCATAGAATTAATATAAAATTTAACTATACCATATACATGGTATATGCAGATTGGACTGGTGGCAAAGTATTGCTGCAATTCCCTGACAGTGATGACATACCTATCCAATGGACTAAGAAACCACAAATCCGTGGCAAACCATGAAACCCGTGGCGTATGACTGTTTTAAAAATGTTGATGGTGATGGTTGTATCCATATCGGTGGTTGGCAGTGACCTACTCCCCGGTGATCATGAAAAAACTCCAACCCATCACATGACCTGTGGCAATAATTGTTATAACCTCTAAAACCACATGTATTCATGGCATAGAATCGGCGTTGAGTCATGTGTTGACTGCCCCACATGTGGAGACTCTATCGTATTTGAGGTGCCAGCTATCCACAGTGCTGGATTGTTGCATGTGTGCCATCAGGCTTGGTTGCAGCACACCTAATAAACTTCACCATGTAATATATTCTGCCATAGTTTATACAATGATATTTGACATAGGTTAAAAAATTATAACCCTACGCCTTTGAATTTTAATACATGCTTATTATATGGTTTTTAGAACCATACCACTTAATTTAATGTGTGCACCCACCATATACACATATGTTCACCATGGTTTAATATATGGTTTTTACTATATAGTTTTAAACCCAAAATCTCACCATGCAACCTCCAACAAGTATATGCACCTTTTGACAAATCAGAGTGGAACTAAATTTTGACTTTGTTGACTTGACCACTGCCACTTATCGAGCTATGTGAATGCCACATGGCCAGCAAGGCCCCTTTCCCTTGTTTGCCATAAACTTGAATGGACAATTTCTCCTTCATCTAAAGGCCAAATGTTAAATAGAAGAAATTTCTGGATTTAGTGTGATGAGCTCTTCAGTTTGGCACTATTTCTAGGAACATCTGAGACCTTTGAATTTTGATCATTTTGAGGATCCTCCTAGATCACTTTCCTAGAATACAAGCACAATGTCGCTTAAGTTTCCTAGGAATTGTAGGCAAACCAGTAACACCACTTTTCTTCAACATTCGAAGGTTTTCATAATTCAAGTGTCCAAATATACCATGCCATCAAATACTTGATGGAAATGTACCTTCGTCGTAATGAGAATTGTATGATAAGTTTTGAGCACGAGCAGAGGTACCTTGCAACTTGAGAAGTCTTTCTTCTTCTTTCCCTGTCATGACGAATAAGCGATCTAATGATTTTATGAGCTCAAAATTTACATTAAACATATGAATGGATTTTCCTTGCCAGCGAATGTGGACCAATGACAACAATTTTCTCCTCAACTCCGGGATGTATAGAACATCATGTAGAATAAAGTCTGGAAGACTAAGCAATTTGACCTTGATTTTGACAAGCCCTGATGGCTTGAGTTTTGATTTCTATAAAAAGTATACTGCTCCATCAACATTTTCAATAAATTATTCAAAAAAAACTCTTATAAAATTCATGTGAAAATTTTCCCCTGAATCAAGCAACCAATCATTTTTCTAACAAGCAATTGAAGCATTAAACAAGTCTTCAGTTACTCCAATATTACAATGTGCCACAACATACTGAGTGGATTCAAGTGGTTTACCTTTCTTTTGTCATGGGTTTTACCTTTGCCTTCATTTCTTTCCTACTCAATTATGTCCCAAGGAAATTTACATGTGGATACATCATGTCCAACTCTATTGCAACATATGCAATGAAGATCACACTTTTCTCCTTGAAACAGTATGCCCCCCCACCTATAAAATTTCTTCTTTCTCTTCCTCTAGAAGAATCTTGAGCATGATTCTTCTCTCTATGTTCAAGACAAACATCTTCAAAAGACTGAGGAGTTGTCTTCTTCCAAAAATACTTCTCTCTCTCAGCAAACTTCTTCTCAAGGGAGTCAAAGGTAATCTCCTTGAGGTTTCCACTTGCTTGCAATGACTCAATATAATTTAAATAACTCAGATATAGTGCCTTAACATAATATATGAGATGAATGTCTATTTGAACACCAGTGGTTTTTATAGCATGCATAATAGATCTTACTTATAATGCAAAATAAAGAGGGTCATCATTTTTCAAATCAAGACTAAACAATTAGTCATCAATTGGACAACTTCAAGTTCAGAGTGTGAGTAATAGAGTTCCTTCAACTTCTGTAAGGCTTCAAAAGCATTTGAAAATGGTGAAATATGGAGACTCACCTCTTCATTTACAGATGTTGCAATCAAGGCATAGGCCTTGTTGTTCTTGTTTTCCCAAATGGCGATCTCCTTATCATAGGTGGGCTTTGCGTGTTCATTATCTCCTTCTCCTACACAAACCCCTTTCTGCGACTCATTGAAAATGAGAGTGTATTTTATCTTTTGTGAACATTCAAGATATTTCTCTTTCCCAGAGAGAAATACACCAACAACAGATATCAATGAATGCATTTAAAAATGTATAATGCAAAAAAAGTTTTACTTTTGGTGGCAAAAATTGCATTTCTGGTGGCAAAAAATTCACTTCTGGTGTAAAAATTGCAATCTAATATTTATTGAACAACTGTATTATTTGAGGGAGGTGTATATGGGGGAGGGTGTATATAGGGAAAAGTGTATATGGTGGAGGTTTATGGAAAGGGGGTATTATATCCGAGTAATATAACTATCAAAATGTGCAGCGAGGAGTAGATTTAAAAACTAGGAGCAGATTTATGGCATAACAACTGGGAGTGGATGGCTTGATGACTGGGGTGTGAGGACTGGTGGTAGGAGGTAGTATCGAATTGTGGTATTAACTTGTGCAACCACAGAGTATTAACACAGATCCGGTTATTATATGTCGGGTTTGAAGACGGTGTATGATTTTCAGGAGTCAGGATAACATATAACTGGGGGTATACGTTATATACCAAATATGTTCTAAGCCTGAAGTTTATATGCAATACAGAGTTTAATACAGAGCAGAGTTTTAGTAGGGGCTAGAAGTTGGAAGGACTGAGGGGTCATAGTGGACTCAGACTATGGAATTTTATTTAACAAAACTGCATATATCACACAAAGCCATATATCGGAGTGGACTGGGATTGTGGAATTGTATTTAACAAAATTGCTTATATTAGATTTTGATTTGAAAATAGAGATAGGAGTTGAAAACCAATCACTCCAATGGATAATGGAGATAATTCAATACACAGTCGATTTAAAACTTCATGAAATGCACCGCATACCATGTCATTCAATGCACACGATTTTCAGTAATTTCAACACACAAATTTCATAATATTCCATGTAGCCATCATCCAGCAAAACATTAGTTCGATTTTACGTGGAGGCACCATCTCAAAGTCATAAATTGATAGAACCAAGGAGAGCGCTTAACACAAATAATGGAGCAATGGTAGAGGTGTCAGTTCTGGAAAATGGACAAAACATAGGTAGGAGGGATTTACAAGGGAAGAGAGGGAATCCAAAAATGCAGTTGGTTCTAATACCATGTCAAGCGAGGAGGTAACTCCACAATGTGAATTGTTATTTTTCATTAATATTGCTCATAGATATATACATAGAGGGAAAGACTCTTGGGCTTCACCTCCTAGTGTCTCTTCATATTCCTAATTTACTTATTTTTTATTTACATTATTTTACATGGATTTCCTAATCCCAAAGATTAGGTGTCAACATTATATATTATTTGGAACTTCAGTTGATTTTTTATCATTTTAATTATTTATTATTATCATCTTTTCTTATTTACTTATTATTTTATTTATTTACTTTTATTATATATTCTTTATTATTTTGTTTATTTTACTATTATTATATTTTCTTTAGTATTTTTTTGTTTTAATTATTTAATTATTTATTATTATTATTATTATTATATATTATTATTATTATTATTATTATTTGGGGCATGGAATACTCCCCCTCTATAAGAAATTGTATCCTAAAGTGCAGTCTAATCATTTAACTTATTTATTACTTCACATTTTCCCAACACCCTTTGTTGAACTAGTATACTAGCACACATCGAAAGTTACATCAAAGCACTAGGGAAATCACAAGGAATATCAAGTCCTTTTTCCAAAATTTTGAAATCAGGCATAAAGTCCCATCAGTTTATACTAGAGCCCTGAGGCTCAGACCTCATATGCCCCAAGGAATACATCTAGTCACAATTCTCAATGACTCTAGACATCTCGAAAGGTTGGAACAACTCCCCCCCATAACTCACTAAGGTGCATAGCCCCAAACATCGAATTCCCCATAAGACTTCTATACTTTGGCATCCCAACTCCAATATCAAGCACTCAACCTCTTCAAGATGGTCCCATAGCCCCTCAAGGGTTATCCATCAAGAGATATACAAGGAAAAAGAAACAATCACATAAGTAGTGTTAATTGAGTCTATCCTCATCCCATATGGTGTTACATATTCTCCCTGATAGGTATGGGCTCCTATGACATCATCAAATAAACCTGGCCTCTCATCCCATTGGTGGATTTCCTATCAACCACCACATCTCAACATGGAACCAATGCATTACTTATAACATCATAATATCACATAAAATAATCCACAAAACTCTTTCATGTCATCATGAGAACATAACATCATTATTATGACAACATTATGAATAGTAAAAATTGCATGCTCACGCATGTAATTACCATATGCTTCACATCATGAAATACCATTATAAACTATAACATCAATATATATGTATTGAAGATAAATCATGACATCATACAGTAAATGGAACTACCTGGTAATATAACATCATAAATATGAGAATCATCTCAATACATATCAAATTTAGAGAAATAATACAATATAAGCATTCTTATCATGATTCATCAGAAAAATCAATTTCATTTGTGTGTATAAAAAATGAATACCAACTATGAAATAAGATTATTCAACATCCATCTAGGATCTAGGATATCTCATCAATACTATTAATGTCATGTTTTCATCAAGATACCAATTGCTTTTCAATAATCATTTCTTGTCCTTTCAACTAGGAAGTTGACTATTTACATAGTAGGTATAGTCATTTAAGTACATAATTAAACTTCAAATGAGCCTCATCATCTTGAGCCTTAATTTATATTCATGTATTATTCCTTCCCAAAAAAATTTAGTGAAATTACTCATTAAGATATTACTAGTCGTACGATAAGTCCTTAAATCATCAATATCAAATTTAAAATCCTCTAGTTTTACATCAATTTACACCTTTGGCTTACCCATTCCAAGACCAACATATGAAATTACTTATAAACACTAGGTCATCATGGTTTAATTTTCCATCATGATTAATTCACTTGCACAAAGGGTTGGTCGATCCTTGGTGATTTATATATCCATCACTCGATAATTATTTGTGTTCACAAAAGATTTACTTATCTTCTCATGTTCCTATCTCAATACCACTTGATCTCTTTTATCATAGATTCACCCTTCTTCAAGTTGCACAATAGATTATTTCACTTCCCTTATGAGTCATTAGATTTATCCTTAGTTTATAATTTGAGCATGAAACCATTACTATGATAATCATCCACCAAAAGTTTTATGTGCTTGGTATGCTTGAAAATAAATTTCTTAATACTAATGGCACAAACTCAGTAAGTTTGTTTAGTATGGAGTATTAATATATCATCAATCAACATGTGAAATAATGAGTTCACATTAGTCAAACGCACCCCTTATTAGTTAATACACTACTTTCGTCAATTTGTGCATAATTCTTCTCAAAGTATCATTATAGAATTTCCAACAACATTTCTTCTTACGCTTCATGCTTGGTGTTTTCTCATTGTTAAACATAGTTTAATTCCTTTTCCAAAAGTTAAATAGTCATTATCCTTGAAACATTTTCCTAGTTTATCACTTGTCATTTTTCACATGTTACAAGTATTCACAACTTCTAATCTTGGCACTTTTAAATTATTTAGTTCATCACTATGACCCTCACCAATCATATATTCCACTCGTAATTATCCTTAAGAGAACTTTCCACCTGAGATGGACCCCATAATTTAGCACTAGATATTATTACATTTTCATAGTTCCCTTCACAATTTAATGTTATGCTCTTTAAAGAATTGTGTAAACTTTAATAGCTACTATAGTCCTAAAAATTCATATTTTTTTTATTCACATTAGCACCATGCTCAAATATCACTAATGTTATATTGATAATCAAAATAGTACCTTAATGCTAAGGCATTTTTCTTTTTTATGCTCGCAAAATCTTCCCAATTTCTATTTTTTAGCTTCTTTATTCCCATGATACAAATATTCATGGATTTATTACTTATGTTATGAAACTTTACCATAATTCCTACGACTCCTCAAAATGGCCTTCATAATTATCTGATCTTTATTGGTTGATTGTCATATTTTATTTCTAATAGAAATCTTTCTTATCTATACCTTATATTGATCATGTTCTTATATGGAAATTCTTATATATTTCCGCAATTATTTGACACAAGGTTTTCCATTCATAAGATAGCTTCAAAATTTTAAATATTTTCATCGTGATTATTCCCTAAAACCAAATCTCCCATCATGTTCTAGCATATAGTATCACTTTTCGTGATTTCTCACTTGTTTGGGAACCTTTTCTCAATCACCCAAAGTGTATATTTAGTACTCTTTTCTATTCATGATCAACATTCCAACTTAATCATGGTTATAATAGATACCATTCATTAATTGTAAGTTCCTTTTGTCATTCCTCTCTAGATAAATTTATCATACATATATCTCTAACATTGAGTATCATTTCAATTTTTTTGTAATCGAGAGGAACCCAATAGCTTGTCTAACACGAAATTACCAGTAAACATTTGGGGGGCTACGATATGTCCTCCTCCCCGTAGCTCGGGTCACAACAGGGGGGTTTTGAACCTAGGTCTTTTGAGTTTCAACGATTTCACATTTCTCAGATTAACCAAATAAGTTCCCCCACCCCACTCTCGGGACTCTTTTAATAATTCTTAATAACCATGCCTCTTTATATTTGTTTTCTATTTTCTCATTTTAACCATTGATTTGCTATCTTTTCAAGATTAGATGGATACTATTTTAAGGTATATACTTATTTCTTCCAGTTTGACTTCATTTGACATATAATTTGTTATCACAAAGAAATTTTTCTTGTCTATAAGAGAGAAGTTTCTAAAGTAACCTTTGAAATCCAACTTATAGATTGAAGGCTAGCCCCTTCAATCTAGAGAGGGATCTCCCTCTAACAGACTAATCACTGAATCAACAACTGACTTTACTTTTACACAGTGGCTAGATCCTAAGTTGTGTTGTGTAGATGTAAGGTTTGGTTGGGCATGAGGAAGATAGTCTATTGGGTAATGGAGTCAGCAATCTAGGGTTTACGTCAATTTAACAAGATGTTGGTTGTTTGATCAGGAGTGAAAAAGACAAGGTAGATAACATATCTTAGACATTGGTTTTCATTATAGTTAAGAGAAAAAAATAGGAAAAACAATCCACTACAATAGGGCATATAAAATTAATCCTAAAGTAGCTTTAGAAGATAGGATTGCAAATACTTGAAATCTATGAAACATCACATCAAAACTAGGATGAATTATGTAATATTCACTCTTATTCAAATATTTAGAAGGCCATATATTCAAATGAGATCACAAAGAAGGAGACACTAAAACATGTAGAAAATACGTACTAAGACATAAAATCACATGAACCTTTATATCACTGATCAAAATATACTAATCTTGGGAACTTGTAGGTTGATAAAGCTTTCAACACACACACAATGGCTATTATTTTATCAAAAATTGATCTAAGTGGATATTGGTGGTCACTCGCCTATTCCACTTGGACCCCCACCACTGTCTCTTTGAGTTTTTCAATTTCCTTAATTGTAGCACAATTTACTATTTTGGCAGTGTTTTGGTTGCTAAACTTTCAGAGCCATTTTGAGGACCTAAACTACAATTTTTGGGAAAATTAGGCAAACATGACTCTTTGACCGATGTTTTCATATGAACGTTGTATTCCTTGGATAGATATTTCTAACGAGGTATTGTGCACGTCAAACATATATCATATGCCAAGGATATGACCCTGGGAAGTTGATGTACCAGTTTACCCAAACAGGTCCCGTTGTTTTGGCGCTTCATCTCCTAGGGTAAGGTTTTTGGATATTTAGGGTTTTCCATTATTTATCAATAATAAATATGCCTTTGAGCCTCATTTTAACATAGCTTAGAGGCATGTAGCCACCACATCTCTTCTCAGAGATAAGCTACCATCCCTTGAGCTAGTTTATTTCCATTATGTTTGTAAGAATATTATAGTATTTGATATTAATGAAATGATGTATTATTTTGGGATTCAACTGTTTTAGGTAAGTCATTCACGTATGACCATTTCCATGAGAGGTAGTCGTAACTGACTAATTTCTCATGATTTTTTAATAGTTCACTTAGCACGCATTGCATCGGGTGATGCTCACAGGGGTGAAGAAGTGGGATTGAAACTAGTGAAATGTGGACAACGAATCACACAGCATCAATCATCACTTCCGAGGCTTGCACCCGGTAACCAGGACTTCCCAGGAGGTCACCCATCCCAGAACTCCTCTGGCTCAAGCGCGGCTTAACTGTGGAGTTTTTCCCCACAATCAAGCCCACTTAGCTTGCTACCCCATTTGCAAAACCTTAGCAAGTATTGTGCCTCATGAACCATTCAAGTAGAGATCCCTTGACTCTTTTTGAATTTACCTGGTTACCGGGTGCAAGCCCCGGAAGTGATGATTGATGCTGTGTGATTCGTTCTCCACATTTCACTAGTTTCAATCCCACTTCTTCACCCCCGTGAGCATCACCCGATGCAATGAGTGCTAAGTGAACTATTCAAAAATCATGAGAAATTAGTCAGTTACGACTACCTCTCATGGAAATGGTCATACGTGAATGACTTACCTAACGCAGTTGAATCCCAAAATGATATCTAATATAATGCACTTCGTAAACCCCAATACTTAGAAATGATGTATTATTTTTTCTACATCTTTGTATTTATGGTTATATCTGTAATTTCTTGCATTCATGTTTAAGTTCGGACTAGTGGTATTAGAGAAATCTTCTCTTTCTCTTTTTTTCTTTGCATGTCCCCAATGAGGTTGGGATATAAGGAGTTATGGCTCGAATTGGTCGAACCTTTGCAAGACCAGCCTTGCAAATCCTGATGACCTCTCATGGTGAAAGAGAAGAAAGATGAGGGAGCAAGAGATCCTTTCAAAATCTTGCTTGAATAAGCCCTCGAGTGACAAAGGAACGCAATGATGGATAACTTTGCCCAAATCCTTCACCGACTACCCAAAGGCTACACATCTCCTTCCAGAAGCTACTCTAGAAGTGCCACACCCTTTAAGCTACATATTAACTTTGGCATCCCCATATTTGAAGGTAATATAGATGTGGACACTGTAGATAAATGGTTAAATCTACTAGAAGGATATTTTCATGTTCATGATTTTCCCAACCAGGAAAATATTAATTTTTCCCTTCTCAAAGCCACCCCCCACATCAAGGACTAGTGGGAAACCGAGTGTGAGAAGAAGGACGAAATTACACCGTCACTATTTTCAGCCGCGTCCACTTGGAATTTGTTCTTGGATGCCATCAAGGAGCAGTATTTCCATTTCAGGAGATATGATGATAAATACATAAAGTGAACCACACTGCTACAGGGAAGTGACCAAGACATGTCAAAATTTACCAATGTTTGTCATACCTTTCACATAAAGTCGGGTATCAAGGATTCTAAGCAACATTTGGTACCCAAGTACTATGGTTGTCTAAACAGGTACATTCAGGATGAGATGGAGTTCCTAGACATCTCCTCGCTCGACAGGGCAGACCGATACACTATCAAGATTAAGAAGAAGTTTATACAGAAGAAGCGAGACTTTGGATCTGCGAATCTGAAGTAAGGGAAAGGTGGCCCCAAACAACAAATCAAAGGACGATGCCAAGGTGGGGTGACCCAGGATAATCCATCGAAGTTGCAAGAAAAGAAAAATACCATGAAGACAAAGAAGGACACAGGAAAGTGGTGTGATTTCCATAAGAGCTCCACTCATAACATAAGTGAGTGTTGGGCTAAGTAGTCATTGGTGACCAAGATGAAGGCTTCCGAATCAAATACATGTTCTGACTTTGAGTCAGAACTCAACAAGGGGAATGAAGAAGGGAAGTATATCATTAATGTGGATCCCAGTGCCACTGTGGCCACCACCAAGATCCAAAACAATGAGCTTGAAGATCCATAGGAGGGGGAACACCTCTTCCACTCACAGATGTGGGTGAAGGGTTCTACACTGTAGTTCATTGTCAACAACGGGAGGCAAAATAACCTCATTTCACAAAAGGTTGTGAAGCGGTTGGACCTACTAACTATGGCGCATTGCGGTCGTACACCATTGGGTGGTTTCATTAAGGATGGGATCTCCGTGTCAGCCAACAGTCTCGTCTTTCCTACAGCATCAAGCCCTTCATGGATGAGGTATTGTGTGATGGTGCTCCTCTTGAAGTTTGTGATGTATTATTAATACAACTATACTTGTGGAAGAGACATGTTGTATATGAGTCTAGATCTCGCTATGTGATTATTTCTTCGGGAAATAAGTTGTACAGGATATAGGAGGTATCCCCACCTACCACAGTCTCTTTGATCACTGTAAAGCAATGTAGTAAGATCATTTCACAGACCATGAAATTTGTATTCATTATGATTCACCTTTAGGGAAAGAAGAAGATTGTGACCATGGCTTCTAGACAGGTCTCCTCTGCACAGGAGAAACAAATGGACAAGGTCATGGAGGAGTACAGGGAAATTTTCTCCTCACCTACGAGGGTGCCTCTGCATTGTTATGCCAAGCACTCCATCGATCATACCCTTGGCGTGCCACTACCCAATGTATTGATCTATCAATGCTCTATTATGGAGAGCGATGAGATCAAGAGGCAGATACAGGAGTTGATTTAGAAAGGGTACATTAGACCAAGCTCATCACCCTATGGGAGCCCCATTGTATTGTTATAGAAGAAGGATGGGATCTGGAGACTCTGTATTGGCTACCGGGTGTTGAAAAAGATCACTGGATGGAATAGGTACCTGATCCAAAATGGATTTTTAGTAGACTCCTAAGTCTAAGTGTTCCTCACTGAGGAAAATGAAAGTTCAAGGAAGTTCCTGGAAATAGCCCCATTGCATAGATTGTCTCATTTTGAATCTGCTACAACTTGAATGGGAAAAAATGGACTTAGGATGCAGAAGTTATTGCTCAAAGAAGATGCCCCTTGTTCCTTAGAAAAAGAGGAAAAATCCTTTAAAAATGGCCTAAAAGGCTTTATGAAGAAAAAATGCATCGGAGGCTATCAGAGGCAGACATGCGATAGGACCAGGCTTATGCGATGGTGTGATCACTGAAATCGGAAGATCAGCATCAGCGATGGCATGGGGCTTGAGACGAGACCCCACGCTAAGCGATATCGTGATCATCGAAATTGGCAGATCGCAATCGGTGATGCCATGAGGCAAAGGCGGGACCCTGGGCCAAGCGATATCGCAATCGACAAAATTGGTGAATCGCAATTGGTGATGCCATGAGGCAGAGGTGGGACCCTGGGCCAAGCGATATTGCAATCACCGAAATTGGCAAATCGCAATTGGCAATGCCACGAGGTAGAGGATGGACCCCGGGCCAAGCAATATCACAATCACCAATATCGGCATCGGTAGATTGCATCAGCATAGGCCACACCATATGGCTTACCATGGGTCCACACAATATATGCGATGTAATGAAAATAGACTTGAAAGGGTTTTGTAAATGCTAATATAAAACATTTCAAGTCCGCCATAGAGCCATATAGTCGATATTTTCAGTGTTTAATGTATATTTTTAATACAAAGGAGACAAGCAGGATTTTAGGTGATTGTAGGTGGTAAGTGGTTTTGGCCGGGCTCTGCCTGAGCCCATACACTGGCTACCACATGGCCAGGTCCTAGAGAGAGAAAACCACCCTTTTCAGGCAGTTAACCCCCGTACGAGTGAGCCACCCGAAATGAACCTCAACTGTTGGATCCAGATTTCCCAGATCAACAGTGGGGATGTGATAAGTGATATAAAGGCAAACCCGATAGGAGTTATAAAGAGGATATAAGGGATTTTCAAGTCCGATAAAAGGTGTTTATGCGGATTTTTCAGTGTTTCCATTGTATTTCTTTGTGTAAACAAAGAAATGATATCTTTCGGATTTCGACACACCAGTGGTATTTTCCGTTGCAAAATAGGTGGCCATCATACCTTGGGACATTAGCAATGAATTTTAAATGCTCCAGAAGGAAGAATAAGGGGCGGCGACTAAGAGCCAGAGAGCCCGAGAGCTGAAACGAATAGACAAGCATCGATAGACTTAAAATTCGTTCCATGACGGAGACAGAGTGGTTGCTAAGTCTGAGAGTATGATTGAGAGGCATAATCAGGCATCACATCGAGATGAAGGGGGCGAGAAAGTTTGAGAATGTGATTGACAGATAGCAAAGTTGCAGAAAGGTCATTGGAAGGTTGATGAGGATTGCTTGGAGGTCAAGTGAACCACAGATGCACGCAGAGGCCGAGAGAGAGAGCTCAAGATAGCCAGAGCCAAAGAGCCAGAGACAGCGTGAGAGCCTAAGAGCCAAAACTAGAGCAAGAAGGTCGAGAGCTTCAGAGCTGGGGACCAAATGGCATTCTAAACCCATTTTTCTGTGTAAACCATGGACTTGAGCTAGAGAGCATGTAAAAAGATTGTTGCCATAATCCCAGAGAGCCTAGTCGAGTTGACTAGAGCTCAAGGAGATGAAACCCAAGAGTTTTGGGTGAACTCCATGTTAAATTGTTGTTCTGTGTGTTTTGTTTTATTGTTGCTTTATTTACTATTATATGTATTTATATATCAATTTGAGCACATTAAATTACAACATATAATCAATTTAAAACAAATACCAGCATACACCTTACATCAAGCACTTATTAATTCCACATTGGTTAATCAATAAGACTTGGGAATATTTAAAGATTTGGGAGTGGGAGAGGTTCTTGTAATTTAGACAAGAAGCCTAAGTGCCCAATTTTTAGATCAGGTGGTATCAAATCCTAAGTTTGATTAAACCCACCTTCAAAGAAGGTTATATCAGAATGCTTGATTGACAGATAGAATATTGCTTGTCTGAAAGGTGTTTAAACAGTCAAAGGTTGATTGCATGCTTGCTTGCAGACTGATTATTATTTAAGTTTGCAGAGGTGAAGGGAAAGCTACTGATAGCTTAGTCCAGGAAGGACAAAGTTATGAAACCAACTCAAGAAAAAGATAGAAAAGACAGATCCACGTCTTAGAATTCTGCCTCTTCTAGGGGGCAACCTACTTTACATTACATAAATGAACAATTCTTGGATGATACAAATGACAAAACCTCCTTTCTATATATAGGAGTCTAAGGAGTCACAATATAACCCAGCTGACCTAACAATAATAATATAAAGCCACAAAAATAACAATAGAGGGATTCTATGGGGCACAGTAATAACAATATGGGGACAATAGGGGCACAACAATATTAATAAGGGGTACAACTACAATAGTAATGGGGTAATCACTAGTATTATAGGGACCCAACATGCCCTTCTCCTTCAAAAAAGCATTGTTCTCAACGCTTGAGTATTTCTAGATGCTTCTGCATAAAATTCTCATCCTCTCATGTGGAATCTTCAGCAGATAAGTTCTTCCACTTGATAAGATACTCTGAAATTGATCGATTTTGTAGCTGTCGAGTTCTTGTTTCTGTGACTCCTTCTAGTTCCAATATAATTTTTCCTTCCTCGTCAAGTTCTGGCAATATTGTTTGAACTAGGAGCTTATCACCTATAACCTTCTTTAAACATGAAACATGTAAAACTGGGTGCAATCGAGAAGCTGCACGAAGCTCCAATTTGTATGCCATAGTACCAATCTTTTGCAACACCTTGTACGAATCATAATACTTTGGTGATAATTTATTATCCTTCTTAGCTTGCTTGAGGGACATTTGCTTATATGGTTGTAGCCGTAGGAATACCCAATCACCTACATCAAAACTTCTTTCGCTGCGATGTTGATCTGCCTGTTGTTTCATTCTATTCTGTGCCAACACGAGGTTATCCTTTAAGAGTTGGAGGACTTGTTGTTGATGTTCAATGTGATGTTCCACTGCTTGAACCTTAGAATTTTCTCTTAAATATGATGTGATGGATGGTGGTTCATACCCATAAAGTGCCATAAATGGGGTCATTTTTGTTGTTGTATGGAAGGAAGTGTTATACCACCATTCAGCTAGAGGCAACCATTTGACCCATTGTGTCTGTTTATCAGATACAAAGCAACGAAGATATCATTCCAAACATTTGTTTACTATCTCAGTTTGCCCATCAGATTGAGGATGATAAGATGAGCTATGAGCTAACTGAGTACAAGACAAGAAAACAATTCTGTCCAAAAATTTCCAGTGAAAATGGGATCTCTATCACTTACAATAACCTTTGGGTTTCCATGTAGCTTTTGAATTGTTTCCATAAATGCAGTAGAAACTGTACTAGCTTTAAATGGATGTGATAATGCACAAAAGTGTGCATACTTGGTAAGTCTGTCAACTACCACCATGATGACACTCTTTCCCTAAGACTTGGGTAAACCTGTGACAAAATCCATTGAAACCTCCTCCAACGTTGGCTTGGAATGGATAAAGGTTGTAATAGACCCGGTGTCTTAATTGTTTCAACTTTTGTTGGCAAACCAAACATTCCACCACAAACTTTTGAATATCCAATTTAAGGCCATCCCAAAAAAATTCCTTCTTAACCCTGTGGTAAGTTTTTTAAAAATCCTGAGTGCCCTCCTAAGGGAGAAGTGTGCAATTCCATAAGAATCTTTTGTTTTAGCTGGGAATTCTTACAGAGGTATAAGCGATCTTTGTACCATAATGAATCATTTTGCCAGCAAAATGCATCCAATGTACTGGAATCTTGTTGTAACTTTCGAATAAGTGCCCACACTTCTTCTTCATTCTTCCATCTCTCCCTTGCGGTGTTTATCCAATCTGGTTGGATAATAGAAATGGTGCACAACAATGCTTCCACATCCTCATCCTTTCTTGAGAGTGCATATGCCACCACATTTTGCTTCCCTCTTTTGTAGATGATTTCAAAGTCATGACCCAACATCTTTGTGACCCACTTTTGTTGCTCTTCAGAGGATAATCTTTTTTCTAAAAAGTATTTAAGGCTATCATGATCCGTTTTTACCTTGAAGTGTCTTCCCATTAGGTAGGGTCACCATTTCTTAAGTGCATGGAGTATTTCAAACATTTCCTTCTCATAAATAGCTTTGTGTAAAAACTTTCCCTTGATTGGACAACTTTCAAAATCAGTGAGTCTTTCATATTGCATTAAAACAGCACCAATTCCATTTCCTGAAGCATCACATTCCACAATAAAGGTTTTTGTGAAGTCTGGTGTAGCTAAGACAAGTGCTTGGCACATTGCCTCTTTAAGATGTTCGAAGGCCTTCGTTGCTTCTAGAGTCCATGAAAATGCATCTTTCTTCAATAGTGTTGTTAGAGGTGCTACTATTCTCCCATAATTCTTAACAAACTTGCGATAATACCCTATCAACCCGAGAAATCCTCGCAGATGCTTTATGGATGTGGGGATTTTCCATTCCTTAATGGCTTTAATTTTGCTAGGGTCTACCTTAACTCCTTCATGAGATACAATATGACCCAGATATTCCACCTCTTGTACTCCAAAGAAACATTTGGATCTTTTTGCATATAATTGTTTTTCCTCCAATAGTTGTAGCACCCTGTCAACATGTTCAACATGATCCTTCCAAGACTTGTTGTAGATTAGTATATCATCAAAGAATACTAACACAAATTTTCTAAGGAATGGTTTGAAAATTGAATTCATCAAACCTTGAAATGTTGAGGCTGCATTGGTAAGGCCAAAAGGCATGACCAAAAATTCATAATGACCCTCATGAGTTCTAAATGTTGTTTTCGGAATGCCTTCAGTCTTCATTCTGATTTGATGATATCCTGAACGAAGATCCAACTTGGTGAAGTAAATTGATCCATGCAATTCATCCAGTAATTCATCAATGACAGGAATGGGAAACTTATCTTTAATAGTGAGCTTGTTGAGCTCCCTATAATCCAGACACATGCGCCATGATCCATCCTTCTTGTGTGCCAATACTACTGGAGCAGAGAAAGAACTTTGACTCGGTTGATTTATACCAGCCTCTAGCATTTCTGCAACCATACGTTCAATTTCACTCTTTTGGGCATAGTGATATCTGTATGGCCTGATGATTGGAGGAATACTTCCTGGAATCAGATGAATAGCATGATCATGATCACGAATAGGTGGGAGACCTTTGGGAGTCTCAAATACCTTGGAATGATTGTCCAAGACTATTTGGAGATCTGGAGAATAGATGATTCCAATGTGGAAACGTCTAGCGAACATAATTGTGCAATTACACCTTTTTGTTCCTTTTTTAGAACCTTTGTCATACCACTAGAGCTTATTATCTTTCCTGGTTTCCCTACAATACCCCTTAATACAACTTCATTTCCTTCCACAGAAAATTTCATGAAAATTTCTTGAAAATTAAAAGCTATTGTACCCAAGGATTGTAGTCATTGGACTCCTAATACAACATCATCACCTCCCATTGGAATGGAAAGCATTTGGCTAGTCAATACATATTCTCCCATGGATAGCTTGATATTATAGCACTTTCTAGAGAAATTTATTGTTCCTCCATTTGCAACCATCACTTGACACTTTGGTACTGGATATAAGAAGCAATTCAATTCTTTTTCCACCTTGCAATGAATAAAATTTTGGGTACTTCCTGAATCAATCAACACTATTACCTTTTTCTTCTTGATTTGTCCTTCTATCTTGATGATTTGAGGAGTGGTAATTCCCACCAATGCATTACAAGATATGGTCGGATTCATTTGTTCTTCATCTAGGATTTGTTCCTAGAGTATATCCTCTTCTTTTGGCCTTTCTTGCTCCTTTTCTTCTTCCTCTTCACAATCGATGTAGAATAATTTCTTCTCAGCACACTTATGACCTTTAGTGTATTTCTATCACAACTATAACAAAGCCCTTTTGCTCTTTTTTCTTCCAATTGGTGTGGTGTCAACCTTATAGGTTGTGGAAGACTATGGCAACAACACTTTTGTCTTTATAGTTGTGAGTGGTATGCTTCCTGGTTGCCATAATTGTGCTTTCCATTTTTCTTTCTAACTTGAATGCCTTCTCTAATGAACCAGGTTCCCAAAGGAGAACATCATGTTGGATATTATCCTTTAAAGACCCTATGAACGCATCAATCCTATGCTCCTCTGGAATATTTTTTACCCTTATGTTCAATTTTTGGAACTCCTCAATGTGCTCCATTATTGAACCCTTTTGTTTGAGACTTATCAATTGGCTAAAAAAAGAGTTGCTTTTTGTATCCTCATAATGTGCTCTCAATTCTTCTGTAAAAATTTCCCAAGTGATAAATATTTTACGAGAGCTAAGCCATTAATACCATACAAACTTATTTGGTTCCAAATATAAAGTTGCAATACGTACCTTTTGTGTGTTATTGTTGAGATCGAAAAATTGCTCCCTCTATAATATCCATGTTGCAGGATCCTTTCCATCAAACTTCCTCATATCGATTTTTGGAATATGGTGCGTCTTCGATCCAACATTAGAATCTATGAAATCATGATTGACATTTCCTTTGTTTGCATCATGAGTTTCATTTACTCCCCTTTCACCATTAGTAAGTATTTCTTGTATAAAATTTGTCAAATTTGCCTTCAAATCTGCCATGTTTGTCTTCAACTCTGTCTTCAATATCTTCAAATCATCCATCTTAGCTTCCATGCCCTTTATCTTAGATTCCACGCCATTTATCTTAGCTTTGGTTAGCTTTTGTGAGCGTGACATTTGTTGCACTTGTTCTTGTAATTTTGATATATCATGTATCATTTCTTCCTCTTCTTCATGAGTTATGCTAGGGCTTTCAGGTTCCTTACTAGGTGTTTGCATTTTCTTTCCTCAGGGCATCCTTTACTGATAATAATGCTCTACTATGCCCTTTGAATTCCTTCAAAATAAATTTTCAAACCAATCTTAAGCAAAAATTTA
>APFE031617779.1:292790-377196 GCA_000404065.3 Pinus taeda | reverse complement strand
ATAGGGAAATTTGTAATTGTTTATTTGGATGACATACTGATTTTCAGTAAGACACGAGAAGAACACCTCCGGCATGTGCATAGAGTGCTTGAGAAACTACAGCAGGATAAATTATTGATTAATCTGAAGAAGTGTACGTTTTTGCAGAGAGAACTGATTTATCTGGGGTTTGTGATAGCAGAGAACGAATTGAAAATGGATCCAGAGAAAGTGACAGCAATCGTGAATTGGCAGTCACCCAAGAATTTGTTCGAGGTAAGAAGTTTTCATGGATTAGCAAGTTTTTACAGAAATTTTATTAGAGATTTTAGCAGAATCTGTGCTCTTATGTTGGAGACCATCAAAAAGGTCAGCCAACCTTTTCGATGGATAGAAGCGGCGGAAAAGAGCTTTCAGCTACTGAAGAGGAAATTAACGGAAAGACCAATTCTTAGGCCACCAGACTTTCAAAAACTATTTCAGGTACGTTGTGATGCAAGTGGGACAGCAATTGGGGCTGTGCTCAGCCAAGAGGACAGACCCGTGGCGTTTTTCAGTGAAAAATTGAATGAGAGTAGGCAAAAGTACTCCTCCTACGATAAGGAATTTTACGCAGTAGTACAGGCACTAAGACATTGTAGGCATTACTTGCTGGGAAACAAGTTTGTGCTGTTCTCAGATAATTCTGCATTACAGTATGTAATGCAACAGCATAAACTTAATCATAAACACGCTAAATGGGTGGAGTACCTACAAAGCTTTAATTTTGTGCTGAAACATATCAGTGGGCAAGCGAACAAGGTAGCCGACGCGTTGAGTAGAAAAGCTTTATTATTGCAGGAAAGCACTGTGCAGGTTTTGGGATTCGAACATTTACGGGATCTATATAAGACAGACCCAGATTTTAGGGAGGCTTACGAAGCGTGCCAGAATCCTTTAATAAGAGGAAACAGTCCTTGGGTGGACTATAATATACAGGAGAAATTACTTTTCAAGGGAGGAAAATTGTGTATCCCCAGCTATTCTATGAGGGAGAATATCATTCGAGAAAAACACAGTGGGGGATTGACTGGACATTTTGGGATTGACAAGACTTTGGAACAGCTTAGTCACTTTTACTTTTGGCCGAAAATGAGACGGGACGTACAACGTTTTGTGACTAAGTGTAAGGTGTGTCAATTAGCAAAAGGACACAGCCAGAACACAGGACTGTACACGCCATTACCTATTCCAGGCAGGCCTTGGGATTCTGTGAGTTTAGATTTTGTATTGGGATTGCCTAAGACACAGAAAGGGTATGATTCGGTAATGGTAGTGGTAGACCGTTTCTCAAAAATAGCACATTTTGTACCTTGTCGGAAGACCAGTGATGCTACTTATGTGGCTCACTTGTTTTTCAACGAGATTGTCTGATTACATGGGTTACCCACAACCATCCTATCAGACATAGATGTAAAGTTCACTGGACATTTCTGGCGAACCTTATGGAAGAAAATGAATACCCAATTAAGCTACAGTTCTGCTTACCATCCGCAGACCGATGGACAAACAGAAGTTGTGAACAAAAGTCTAGGAAATCTGTTACGCAGCTTGGTCGGAGAAAATTCTAGAATGTGGGACCGAGTGCTGGCACAAGCAGAGTTTGCTTACAATGATTCACCGAATCGTAGCACAGGTCTCAGTCCTTTCCAGATTCTTTATGGAATGCACCCACGAGGAGTGCATGAGCTTCGGGATCTTGGTTTACAGGAACGGGGGAGTGCGGATGGCGAAGATTTTGCAAATGCTATGCGAGATTTGCATGAACAGGTCAAGGCAAAGTTACAGGACAACAGCTTGAAGTATAAGGAACACGCAGATCTGAGGAGGCGAGAAGTCCATTTTGAGGTAGGGGATGAAGTTCTAGTACACTTACGCAAGGAGCGGTTTCCTAGAGGTACGTACAACAAATTAAAATACAAGAAAATAGGACCTTGCAAAATCTTGCGGAAGTTTTCAGCGAATGCCTACGAAATCCAGCTACCACCTGGAATAGGCATATCACCTATTTTCAATGTGGCAGATTTGTTTCCATATTCAGGCGAACTATTGGAAGAAAAAACGGATGAATCAGGACAATCCACGCGGCACACCCAGGAAGACAGAGACAGTTGGAAGAAATAGATGCCTTATGTCCAACCCCCTGAGATCGAAGGCATCCTCGAAACTCAGGTAGTTAGACGTACTCGGCGGAAGAATTATTTTCAGTACCTGGTCAAGTGGAAGAACCGTCCAATAGAGGACAGCTCATGGCTTAACGCCAGGCAGATTGAACGAACAGGGACAACAATGGCAGAACTCATGAACAGGAGTCATGATCTTTTCTCACCTCGGGAGCCTGATGCAGGAGCATCCAACTCCCAATGATGAAGCAGATAGACCCCGAACAGGTTCATGAGCAGAACACCAAAATTGTCGGATTCTGCTGGAAATAATTTTTCTTTTATTGTTATTTTTATTTTTACAGGTCAGAGGTAGTTAGGAGATTTACTTTCCAGTTCTTAACAGTTAAGTTTATGGATTGGTTTTATTGCCAAGTGAAGGGTAGTTATGGGAATTAGGAAAATAACAATTGGTTGCTTTTATAAACCTTTTGATTATCTGGACAGTTATATTTAAAAGTAAGAACAGAACACGTAACTGCTTTTGTAACAGGCAGGGACAAATTGCAAGCCTTAACTGTACGAAGAGGCTATAAAAGCAAAATAACAATGTAAAAGAAGGGTCCTTTGTTTTGAAGTAGAATAAGAATTGAAAAGCTTAATAATCAAACAGACAGAGCATTCAAGTACCTATAGAAACTGTCCATCAATCATTTGTTATTTCTTTCTAAGTTGTTGAACAATCTCCCACACACGAGCATTATCATTTTATATTACTGTAAATTAAATTGTAACGAAGTGTAACAAAGTGAAGTTCGAAACCCCTGTCGACCAGCAGACAGAATTACAATTTAAAGATCGCGGCCATAGTTCAATATCAACAAACAAATTAATAACCAGTACGAGAACCACATAGCAGCGGCAGAGCATCACAAGAAATCAAATATACAGGTACATACAATAGAACTCTTCTCATATTTCATTCAAAACACAATTATAGTACAGTACCCATAATAATGCACAGTCCAAAAGGAATCGAACAGTGACAGGCCCTTAAGGGTTACATATATTAGCGTTTTCAAAACCAGTACAGCATTCCACATATAGAAACTCGCCATCGAAACCAGAGCAGAATAAACCCAACATCCTAGACAGAGTATGAGGAGACGAAACCCTCGTTAGGGTTTGATAACCAACACACAGGCGACGAAACCCTCGTAAGGGTTGGACTGTTAAACGGAAGCCAGAATCAGGAGAGCCGCGTCATAGATAAGTGACATCTCATACGAGAATACACAGGCAGACACATTACCAGACTTGACCTACGACCTATCAAATACAACACATATGCAAAGGTTCCAGGCCTACCAAGAACTTTCGAATTGTCGAACGTAGCTGAAGGCCAAACCGTGCGTCCTCCAGGTCCCAGCAAGAGACCTGCAACCAAACCATTAACATATGTTAGGGATTGCCGAATACAGGGTATGAAACCCTCGACCTGAAGCATAGACAACTTGAAAAGACAAATAAGCGAAGTGTAATGTGAGTTTACCTGGAAGCCGTGAGAAGAGAGATCGCCAAACCGAAACAAGAGTCGCCACAGCCAACTAAAAGACCAGAGGAACATGCGGGTTAGACCCTGAATGAAACAAAACCAGAGATTGAATCAAGGAGTGAGAGCATACCTGAACTAACAGTCTTCCATGTGTTGCCATCAACCTGCTCGGACGGCGAAGCAGCACCAGTTTTCGGAACCACGAGTTTGTCACCAAAATACAGACAAGAACCAGAACAGAAGCACAAATTTCATACACAAAGAAGGAGCAGATATCAGACCAGAACCAGGAGCGAAATCACTGGTTAAAATCCAGCAAAACAAGACTGTACCAGAACTTGGATGCATAATCTCCCTAACAGAACAGTAAACGAGCGGAACTTACCCAGAGTCACAACGAACAGTCAGAGACGCGCACAGGCACAGTGTTGACAAAAACAACCAAACATATATACCAAAGAGTTCTCCGCCATAATCAGAACTAGAGTAAAGACAATCCGTCGCCATTGAATCACATTACAGCACCAGGGGATATCCAATAAAACCACAGACAAACGCATTTCGCAGAGCTCCAAAAACCCTCCAAGTGAAGCAGCAAATGACCGAATAATCGCGAAGGTGAAGTTAGGGTTAGAATATCAACCGATACCGAGGCAAGGACGGAGCATTAACTGCAGACATTAAAATTCTCAGCTACCAAAGACAGGCGCGGGAAATAACAACAGTACAGGCGGACACGCAGGCATCCAAGTGGCGGGTTAAAAGCGTTAAAGCCCGACAGCGTGGGCTGGGTCCCATCATTTATTTATTTACCATACTTCTCATTTATTTATATTTTTATTAATTTACCATACCTCTTTTATAAATATGGTATTTGACCCCACTTTACTTATATTTTTATTTGTTTACACCCTTGCATGTATATAAGGTGACTTATGGAGTAAATATAAAAAATGTTTTATTTATTTACCATACTTCTCATTTATTTATATTTTTATTAATTTACCATACCTCTTTTAAAATATGGTATTTGGGCCTTTGGCCCATAGGATTCACTTAAATAAAACCTATTCTTGAAAATGGGCGAATGGATTCACTTAAATAAAACCTATTCTTGAAAATGGGGCGAATGGAAGGTTGTAACTCCTAATTTCAAGGGCTAAATTTACCTTTTTTACCCTCTCCCTTAAAATAAGGTGGGCTATTTGAGGTGATTTGTAAAAATGTACTATGATGCAAAATATTCGCCCACTAAAAATTTAAAACCCCTTAATTTCGCCAAAGGGCGAACATTCGCCCCTAAAATTTTCTATGTTGACCTCTATATATGCTCTAAGGGTTTTTTCATAGTACAATTTGATACACAATAATATATGGAAAAACTTCAAAATGAAGGACCATGGTTTTGTGGTAGAGTTGGGATTTTCATTACCCCACGGTTCCCATAATTTGATACTACAAGCATGGTGGTAACAAAAATGTTGGTATGGGTGAGGTTACCAAATATCCCTCTTCCCTTATGGAAACATTAGGCCTCAAAGGATATTGGAAATACTTTAGGTAAATTCAAAAAAATGGATTTGGATAGAACAACAAAAGGCGTATTTACATTTTCCATAATATGACATGTACAAATAGACCTTAAAAATTTTCTACCATATCATACTCATTTAAAACATGAAAAATTTAAGTGGAATTAGGTTTTATATTATGATAATATGACATTTAGATGTCGAAATTGTTATCAAACAGGACACCTGTGGATCATTTTCCCACAGGAAAAAAGGATCCCAAAAAAGAAAGAGAAGCAAGCCTCTAAGAAAAGGGGTTGGAATTTTCCTGACACTTATGAAGACGAAAAAGAAGAGCCTATGGAAAATGGTCCAAATATAGATGTTCATACATAACTTAGTAGTCAAGAAAAAGGAGGTGTTGTGGATCAGTCAGGAATCATGACTCACAGTCAGAAGAGCATTTAATCAACAAAGATCATAACATAAAATAAACATAAAGTGGAAACACCCATGGAAAAGGAATCAAGGGGGGTACAAAGAGATCCCGTGTATTTGAGAGCTCAAAATTAGACAAAGAAGTCCCCTTGCAGGAAAATGGAAAGCAACTGGTAATAGTAACAACTTCTCCAAACCAAGGAATTTGGAAAGATATTTGGAAAAAGAAAGGAAAAAAGGGGAAGCTATGTGACTTTTATCACATAACCTTGGCAAAATTTCGTAACTTGTTTTAAAGATTTTTTTCTTCTTCTTTTATTTTTATTTTGTAGTAGCATAAAGGCTAACATGACCAAATACTTATCAACATCTACATAATGTAATGTTGTTCCTTATTTTCAGGTTGAATAAAATTGCGATTTTCCTTGGAAAAAATAATATTGCACTATTAGTATTAACAATATTTATGATATTTAGGAACAAAACATATTTTAATTATCCTCTTACTCAATATAAGACTAATTATAAATTATTCATTATTAAGGTTATATTACTGTTATTCACTATTAATAATAAATAAAACTATGCAATAACAATAGTACAATATTAATATTTAGAACCCTCATTATTAATTATTCTATTAAATACTTTCATATTAATACTTTTTAGGGTTTTAGGCTTGATATTTTAGACTTTTTAAGAGTCGACATAAACTAATCATGCTATTCCCTCCCTTTCTTTATATTTATATATTTTCTCCTCTCCTCCTTCTCTCCAAAACAATATGTCTTGATGATGGGTCCTATTTTGGAATCAAAACGTCAACTTAAAAATGAAAATGTGGATCATATTATGGATAAACTCTCTTCTTCAAATTCTAACCACAAAAGTTTACAAGAAGAAAAATTATTGTTGTGAACTAATAATTGATATGTATTATGAAAACGATATTTATTACTAGAGATGAGTTGGTAATGTTTGAAGTTGGACCTTTTTCATATTTTCATCTTCAAACTTGACATATAATTGATGTATTTATAAAACATTACAAAAATTAATATTATTAAATGTGATTAGTATAGTATCATAGAATATTTGAACAAGGCACAACTAATATTTGATTAATATTTATAACTCATTAACTAAAGAAAGCTAGAGAGAGATAAGAAAGTTCTTTTAATCTTTTCAATCATTGAAACTAAATGTTAAGACAAATCAATCAACTCCTTGCCAATTTTTTGAAGGTCAGATAGACCAAAATTAGTCTTAGTGGATGGTAATTATCATTATAATTAGCATCAATATAATATTCTCACTAAAGTTGATCTCATTAGAGTTTGGAACTCCCAAGACCAATGGTGGAAGGCGTTATTTCAATGGGTTTTGGTTTCACCTAGAGATTAAGGTACTTATGGGGCATTTAGAAGTAGGGGTTAAAAATGTGGCATCTAGGAGTGCTGACATATGTATACATGTTTGAAATTCATTGATATCTATGTTTTCCTTCAAATTAGGTCTAATGCTAAAAATTTCATGTCATTGGTTAATGTTGTGTTTTTAGAGGATTTTCACACTAGCTTGAACTAGTAGTGAGGCACTTAGAGGCCGCATCTCTAGGTAGAGCTTGCAATTTTGACATCAAAAACTAATGATCAACATGCATCTATTATGGATACGAAAATACCCATATTAATCTTAAGGAGAAGTCCATTCACAAGGTTCCATGTTTATAGTATTTCCTCAACAACATACATTAAATACATAAAGGTATAGGTTGAACTTATGAAACTAAAAAGATGATGACTTTTCTGTATATATGATTGATCTGCACCCACTGACATGTTCTCTAGTGGGCCTTCAATTTAAACACAAATTAAGGCCCATCTAACCTTTCTTAGGCACATAAAGGCTATATTAAACATATTCTTATACACTTAATAATGTTTTTTAGCTTTAATATGTTCTTAGGAAGGTTTAGAGATAATTGCATATTATGTGCCTTGTTGTCCCTTAAGAAAGCAATTTCTTGGTTGTGTAGAAATTGTGCTTAAGACATTAATGTTTATTATTATTGTCACTTATTTGTATGATGTATCCTCAACTGAAGGACCTGAAGGGCCTGAATTTTAACCCTTAATACTTAGGTGATATGAAAGTCTCAAAATTCCATTTGATTGCTGAATAAAAGAGCTGAGTGAAGAATGTTTTGAAAAATTAGAGACAATATGCTATTTTTCACAGAAACTATTATCTATAACTTAGAAGAAATGTAGAAGTAGGAACTTTAAGTACAGGAGCGTTCTTTAAGGAATTTTAACTTCATTCACATAAGTAAACAAAGACCTGCATCTTCATTACCATACTTAAAGAAAGGAAGATACTTGATGACACATAATAGAGAAATCACAAATCATACCCAACAATGTGTGGAAACTCCTGATTCTTTCATTAGTCATCAGTGTTATCAACAATCCAATAGCCTAGTCTCTAGGTTCTTCAAAATTCGAACCCTTTTTCTATAATTTTGCCTCTTTTTATACATCATGGGACAGTTGGTAATCACCAAAACTGTCAAACTGCTTAACTATCTCCTAACTATCTAAAGTAAAAGTCATTACAGAATATTACATTGGAGGGTAAAAGACACCTCATTCTTCTCAAGAAAACAAAATAAGAAGAAGTAAAAGAAATTAGAATATCACTGGTGATGGCTGCTCGTTGTTCGAATATGTGGCTTGAGTATCTGCAATCTATAATCCTGTAGATGTCTTGATGACAGCTAAACTGCTTTAACATAGCAAAGCTGCATCTTTACAAAATTCCATGAGTGAACCAGTGGGTTATGGACCCATGTGTATATCGGAAATGTTTTGATTAGCGGAAACAAAAAGAAACCCTTATGGCCCACGTATATATCAGAAGTTTTTTTATTTGTGGAAACACAAAGAAACTCAAGCAATCACCGTTCCTTTGGAGTTTCGGTCATTCGCCTTTTAGTTATTATGCTAAAACAACAGAATTGGTTGATTTACGCGGAATATGGAAAACCTTCAGTTACCATGGAACCGAAAGGAAACAAGACTCCAGTTCATAATCTTATCATGTCCTCCTTTTCCACAAAACTTCACCTTCCCCACAGAACTAAAAAGAAACAAAACTACAATTCAAAGACTTCTCGGGTCTGAAATTTATAATAAAACTCGTGCACTTTTTGACGCGATATCCATCAGATCTCGTCCCTTCTTGATGAGCGACTATGATTGATCCAGAATTCAACAGATTAAATCACATTCCATAAACCATCGTGTCCATTTTCTAGATTAAACCTTATCCTTGTTAACCACACGATTACCATTGCATCTGAATTCTTCAAGCGAACTACCCTGATTAACTGAGGTTTTAACTCAGTTTTATAACTTATCGCATCCAATTTTGGATTAAACCTTGTCCTTGTTAACCACGCGATTATCGTTAGATCTGTTTCCTGTCGATCAGATGACTCAGATCTACTCCTGGGTTTCTCACGTTCAAAAGCCATCAATAATATAAAATAAATCATTTCTTTTAGATTTCCACATTTTATTTTAATTTTGTTAGAACATAATATTGATTTTTTTTCATTTTTGTGATAAAACGAAAAATAAAATTAAAATTACAATGGATGCTACAACATCTGGCTCCACCTGGGGATAGTTCTTTTGCCACAAAAGCACTAAGAACTGCAGATCAGTGCCTTCACCTCAGGCATTGAGTCACATATTTCTTAGCCAATTTAAATTCTATTGAATTTGTACAATGAATTCGCTCTGGTATCTACAATGATAGGATGCTTGTGCTTCAGAATTGGAAATATTGTTTGAGGTACTGCCCATTGACAGGCAGCTATAAAGTTTCACCATCAAGATTCTCCAAGAAGAATGTATTATTTGCCCTTTCTTCTATGATCCTGAATGGGCTGTACCAGAGAGGATCAAACTTCCCATGTTTTCCCTTATCTTCTTTTCTAGTATCCCACCTTAATACCAGGTCTCCAACTTTAAAATTAATTTCCTTGGCCTTTTTGTCAAAAATACCCTTCATCTTTGATTGATACATAATCAAATTAACTCTTACCTTATCCCTACTTTCACTCAACTCCACTACCTTATGTGTCCTTCTTATCATAGCATTGGGCTCTTCCTTCTGAATCATTACAATTACAGGCTTCACAGGCTAACTAGGGAACATAGCTTGAGTTCCATACACTAACTTAAAAAGTGATTTGCCTAGAGACCTTCTTGTAGTCACTCAGACAACCATAGAGCAAACTTTAACTTCAAATCCTAGTCTTTCTGATTCTCTGCAATAGTTTTGTTAAGAATTCTCATCAAAGTTTTTCTAGTGGATTCAGCCAATCCATTTCCCTATGGATGATAAGCTCTTGAATTAGATAAAAATACAATATACTTCTGACAAAAAGCAACAAAGTTACTTGAACTGAAAACTTGAGCATTGTCTGTTATGATTTTGACAAGGCATCCAAATTTTCTAAAAATATTTTCCTCTAAAAACTTCATAACCACCTAGTCATTGGCCCTTTTAGTAGGTATAGCTTCTACCCACTTGGTGAAAGAATCAGTAGCTGCAAGAGCCCACTTGTGTTGTCCACTTGAAGGTGGGTTAATTTCTCCAACAAAGTCTAGTCCCCATTGTCTGAATGGTTCTTCTATGAAGACTGGGATCAAAGGCAAGGGAGCTAACCTTTTCTTCTCAGCAAAAAGCTGACACTTCTGATAGCCTTTGACAAACTTTTATATATCACCAAATAGGGTGGGCCAATAAAACCCTGCCTGGAGGATTTTATGTGTGGTAGCTTTCCAACTATAATGTCCACCACATAACTTCTCGTGATAATCTTTAATTGTCTCTGTCAATTCATCCTCTGTTAAACATAACAATAAAATTCCCACAGGATCCTTCTAATACAATCTGCCCTCAACAATCACATATGGTTGTGCTTTGATTTTTAATGCTCTATATTTTGTTCTATCCAAAGATTGAGGACAAGAGAGAAAACATAAATAATGGACTATGTGCTTGTACCATTTTGAACATAAAAATTTATATCGGATCTTCATACCTGGGTTTGAGTTTTCTTCACCTTCTTCAATTATTTCCTCATTCACAGGTGTTATCAAGTTGATTCCCAATGCCTGAAAATTTGACTCTGTCAACATCTTTGTCAATCCCTTCCCTTTCACCAGCTTTGTGGGCTTTATGTCCAAGTCTATTCTTGAATCTTGGCTATCCATTTTCCTATTTTGCCTTCCACATCACTCTGGACTAAGACATCTTTTACTACAACATTTTGCACATAAGCAATGATCTGTGACTACAACACATAAGTCCTAAAGGCCTTTAGGGATTTTACCAAAGCATATACATGTTTTCAAGAATATTTTACTTTAGTTTAGCATCTCTGAGAATCTTGCTAAAGAAAGCAACTGGCTGCTTCTTTTCTTCATCATTTTTCTGTAACAAAACAACAACTATTGAATTAGGTGATGCAAATGAAAAAAATTGAAAAGGCTTTTGATAATCAATGCTAATTAAAACTGGAGCTACTTGTAATGCTCCTTTAATCCTATAGAATAACTCTCTGGCTTCCTTGGTCCAATGTACTTCATTTTCTTTCTTCAACATATTGGTAATATCTTTTACAATTTTAGCATAATTGGACACAAACCTCCTTAGAAAAATTATTTTTCCGAGAAATTTTTGAATGTCTTTCTTGCTCTTGGGTAGGGGTGTTTTCTGCACAGCTTGCACCCTTGCTGGATCTATCTTCACTCCATCTCTAGAAACAATGTGCCCCAACAGTTTTCCCTCTTCTAGAACAAAAATAGACTTCTTAGGATTTAAGGAAAGCCCAAATTTTTTACATTTCTCAAGTCTTTTTAAGATGGTCCAGATGCTCCTCATCATACTTAGAGAAAATGGTTATGTCATCCAAGTATATCACTACAAACTTATCCCCTACAAATGCAATGTCCATAACCCTCTGAAATGTTTCACTTGCATTCATCAACCCAAAAGGAATTTGAGCATACATGAAGGTTCCCCAAGGAGTTGCGAATGCAATCTTTTTTTGATCTTCTTTATCAACAGCCACCTGGTTATACCCAGAGAATCCATCCAACATTGACATTCTGAATGATCCTGTTACCTTCTGCAACACATGATCCATTTTAGGTAACATATAGTTATCTTTTAAGGTAGCCCTATTTAGATTTCTAAAGTCCACACATAGCCTTATTTCTCCATTTTTCTTCCTTACAGGTACTAAATTGGCCACCTAGTCAGAGTACCTGAGTGGAACTATTATCTTGGTATCAAGCAGCTTTTTGACTTCTTTCTCAATCAATGGTAAAAGCAAAGGGTTTATCTGCGTGAGTTTCTGCTTAAATGGTTTAATCCATTCTTTCAAGGAATCTTATGTTCAATAATACTTACATCATGTGTTTTGAGATCCTCATAGGACCAAGAAAAAACATCAATATAGTCCCTGAAAAGCTTAATATATCTCTTATTATAATTAAGTGGAACTCCATTAAATAATTTGACTAAATTGGCTCCTTTTGGGTTCCAATATTGTGATCTTGAATCTGTTCGTCCTATGGAATTTTCTCTGAAATAACAACTACATCATTGGAGTTAAAATGTATTTCAAGAGGGACAAGCCCTCTTGGAAAAATATTATCTTTCAATTGAATAATTTTTTGACTAACTATGGAATTTTTAAAACCACTTACTTCTGCACCTCCTGCCGCTTCATCTTCATCTTGATCAATCTCGGTGCCTTGAAAATCTTCAATCATAGTCAAGAATTCCTTAATCTGTTGATCATGCTAAAAAATCTGCCAGTGTCTTATATTATCCAGAATAGAAGGCCTATGCCTCATTTCAACCTCATATCTTAGCTTTGGATTTATAGGAGGCCTAAAAGTAATGGTAGCCACAACCAAAGAGTCTGCTAATCTGTTTCCATCTCTTGGAATGAACTATATGTTGAAAGCGTTAAAGAAGTTCTCAACCAAATCCCACACTTCATTTCTGTATGCTCTAAGCCTAGGGTGTTTTTTTTTTTACAACAGTTCTTTATTTTCTTTATAATCAGCTCTGAATATCCAAAAACAGATATTGACTGGACTCCCATTTGCTTTTCTGTTTGCAGAGCAATGATCAAAGATTCATATTTTGCCATATTATTAGTCACTTCGAACTCCAATTTAAAAGAAAAAGGGATCATATTACCTCTAGGTGTAATTAAAAGGAAACCAGCACATGTCCCTTCTTTAGAATGGGCTCCATCAAAGAAGCACTTCCACACCCCTTCTATTTGCAGCTCTGTATTTACACTGGCTGAAGTAAGCTACCTCTGGTTATCTTCAGCCAACTCTGCATTGTCATGCAATATGAAGCAAGAAAAGTCATCTTTTTCTTGGATATATACAGGTGAATTACTTGCTTCATTGTTTGTGATTATTTTTACAAATCTTGTTTCTCTGTACAACCTCCTTTCTTCTCCACCAAAAATTGGTAATGATAGCATAAGTAAAATCTAGTTTCAAAACACCACCCAATTTAGCCCCCCATGACCTAGATAGCAACATTCCAAACCTAGCAGAGATATTTACTACCACTAAATCCATTACCAAGCTTCTAGCCGGGATCTGGGCTAGTGACAACACCATATCTTTAATGACCCCCAAACACTTGACTTTATTTGAATCAAGAGAATACAAGTCTCTGTAAGGTTTCGTAACTTGTAGGTTTAGTTGTTTCACCACCGATAGTGGCATAAGATTATGTGAAGCTCCTGAATCAAACATACAATTATGCAAGAGGAAATCATGAATCAATAAAGAAATGTAGAAATGAGGTGTTGAAGGATATACTTCCTCCACATGTGGACCAAAATCCACTACTAGTTTATCTTCTTATAGATTCACAATATCATTTATATTCACATTCTGATATAGATTGATAAACTTAGCAAACTCTCTTTGATAAACTGGTGTTTTGACGAACTCTGTGAGGGGCACCTGAATTCTGATTTTTTCTAACTCTTTAGTAAGATTAAACACATGAACCTGTTTAGTATTCCTCTCATTTTCCTCTTCACTTTTCTTCATCATTGAAATCTCCTGTGGAATGGAAACAATTCTTTCTAAATGAATTTTGTCATTTTCATCTTTTGAAGACTCACCTTGAAGTATTTGAGTCTTGGTATTTGTATTATGTTGTTGCTTTCCTTTATTTAATTGTTTTGCATGTTGTGGTTCTTGTGGAGTCACCTTTTGTAGGGGAGTTGGAACTTGCTGCCCACCTTCATTTTCTTGAATTATAGATCTCTTCCTTGATCTCAAGTCATATTTCTTATGTAATTATTCCTGCATAAAGTCAGTAAACTGCTTCCAATATTCATCAATTTCATTCTCATCATAAATGGCATTTGTTTCAGTATATTCTTCTCCTTCAACACTTAGTTCATCTTCATCTACTGCATACAATGTGGAAATATGATCATCATGGTTCCTGGAATGCTTTGGTACTTCTACAGGATCTGCCTCTAAGTAAAGTGGTGCTTGAACTTGATCTTGGTCTTTTCTCTCCTTCTGCAAAATTTGCAGAGGTTGTCTTCTATATTGAGGATTAAAGTTTCTATTCTGGCGTGCTTGCCTTTGAGAATTCTTACTCTCCAATTCCAATTTAATCAATTTATTAAACAAATTTTTAATTACATTATTCATATCCTCTAATGTTTGATCTTGAGATGATTCCACTTTAGCCTTACCCTTATCTTGGATAGGCTGTGTCTCTGGTGCTTTACCTGCAGCCACCAAATTTGCTTCTATTTCTAAGGCGTCAATTTGGATCTGATCAAGGGTTGTGGATCTTCTCTCCCTCAATGTGAACCCAAAATCTGATTCAAATTCCCCTGCAAAAGTTTTTTTTGCACTAGCAGGAGGGGGCTTGATCTCCACTGGAAGACTGTTGTAAAGTTTATTGAACCTTCTGATGAATTCTACAACACTTTCATCATATTTCTTCTTAATAGCATTAAACTCTGTGAGTGGATACTCATGGTATCTTTTCTCTCCCCATATCTGGGTGAACAGGCGCTCCATCTCTTCCCATGTAGGAATAGAGTTATTAGGAAGCCCTTTAAACCATTTTCTTTCTTCTCCATCCAAAAGTTGCACCAAAAGTCTTAAAACAACATCCAAGTGTTCAACATTGAGATTTTTTGCAAAATTACAAAACATTACTATATGCTTCTCTGTTGTTTGTTCATCCTCCCCTGAGAAATGAGGAAGAATTTTTAAGTATTCTTGAGGCATTTAATTCAATGGTTGTGGCAACTGAATAGGTGCATACCTATTCAACAAAAATGTAGGTGTTGCCATGTTTTCTCCTAAACTTACTGAACCTTTAGTACCAGCAGATGTAGAACCTGAATGAGGAGTAAATGAAGTTTGAAAAGATGGAAATGTAGTTATAGGTTCAGGTTGAATAACTATAGCAGATACTGAGAAAGAAACAGACTCTAAAGACTGTTCTTGATAGTTGGGTTCTTGAAATGAAATGGATGTGAAAGGTAGTTGAAGTTTGAAAAGGTGGCAACGTAGTTATAGGTTCAGGTTGAATAACTATAGCAAATATTGAGAAAGAAACAGACTCTAAAGGCTGTTCTTGACAGTTAGGTTCTTGAAATGAAATGGATGTGAAAGGTAGCTCTTGGTCAAACAAAGGTGAATCTTCGGAAGAAAAATGTGTTGAAATACTACGAGGTGTAGATAGTGTAGGACTTGGTGTAACTGGAGTTTTTGACCTTCCAACCCTCTTGGAAACTAGTCTCTCAGGGTCTAAAAGGGCTTGCACTTTTTGCTGTGAGGTATCTGACCTCGTATGAGGCCTCTTTGAAGCCAGAGTTATTGTTTTATGTTCAATACAACCAAATATTTCAATCAGAGGAAAATATTAAAATCTCAGGTAAAAGTGTTCTTGACTTCATTCCCCGGCAATGACGCCAATTAATGTTGGCCCTTAAAACCAATTTCTTGGTTGTGTAGAAATTGTGCTTAAGACATTAATGTTTATTATTATTTTCACTTATTCATATGATGTATCCTCAAGCGAAGGACCTGAAGGGCCTAACTTTTAACCCTTAATACTTAGGTGATATGAAAGTCTCAGAATGCCATTTGAATCCTGAATAAAAGTGTTGAGTGTAGAATGTTTTGAGAAGTTAGAGACAATATGTTATTTTTCACAGAAACTATTATCTGTAACACTTTGGGAAGTTAGAGACAATATGTTGTTTTACACAGAAACTATTATCTGTAACTTAGAAGAAATGTAGAAGTAGGAACTTTAAGTACAGGAATGCTCTTTTAAGGAATTTTAACTTCATTCACATAAGTAAAAAAAGACCTGCAACTTCATTACCATACTTAAAGAAAGGAAGATACATGATGAAACATAATAGATAAATCACAAATCATACCGAACAATGTGTGGAAAACTCCAGATTATTTCATTAATCATCAGTTTTATCAAGAATCCAATAGCCTAGTCTCCAGGTTCTTCAAAATTCGAACCCTTTTTCTATAATTTTGCCTCTTTTTATACATCATGGGACAGTTGGTAATCACCAAAACTATCAAACTGCTTAACTATCTCCTAACTGTCTAAAGTAAAATTCATTACAGAATATTACATTGGAGGGTAAAAGACACCTCATTCTTCTCAAGAAAACAAAATAACAAGAAGTAATAGAAATTAGAATATGACTGGTGATGGCGGTTGCTATTTGAATATGTGGCTTCAGTATCTGCAAGTTGTAATCCTGTAGATGTCTTGATGACAGCTAAACTTCTTTAACATAGCAAAGTTGCATCTTTACAAAATTCTGTGTGTGGACCTATGGGTTATGGACCCATGTGTATATCAGAAATGTTCTGATTGTAGGAAACACAAAGAAACCCTTACGGCCCACGTATATATCAGAAGTATTCTGATTGATGGAAACACAAAGAAACCCAACCAATCACCGTTCCTTTGGAGTTTCAGTCATCCTCCTTTTAGTTATTCTGCTAAAACAATAGAATTGGTTGATTTACGTGAAATATGGAAAACCTTCAATTACCACGGAATTGAAAGGAAACAAGACTCTGGTTCATAATCTTATCACGTTCGCCTTTTCCACAAACCTTTGCCTTCCCCATGGAACTGAAAAGAAACAAAACTGTAGTTCAAAGACATTTGGGTCTGAAATTTATAATAAATCCCGTGCACTTTTAGATGCGATATCAGTCGGATCTCATCCCTTCTTGATGAGTGGCTGTGATTGATCTGCACTTCAACAGATTAAATCACATTCCATAAAACATCACATTTGTCTTCTGGATTAAACCTCGTCCTTGTTAACCATGTCATTACTGTCGAATCTGAATTCTTCAAGCAGACGACCCTGATTAACTGAGACTTTAACTCGGTTTTATAACTTCTTGCATTCGATTTTGGATTAAACCTCATCCTTGTTAACCACATGATTACCGTTAAATCTGTTTCCTGTCGATTGGACGGCTCAGATCTTCTCCTGGGTTTCTCACGTTCAAAAGCCATCAATAATATAAAATAAATCATTTCTTTCGGATTTCCACATTTTCTTTTAATTCCGTTAGAACATAATGTTTGATTTTTTTCATTTTTGCGATAAAACTGAAAATAAAATTAAAATGACAATGGATGCTACAACATGCCTGATATTATTTATTTTTGTAGAATATTGAGAGAATATTGAGTGAATTCTAAATGAGATAATATAAGGAATTTCTCCCTACTACAGGATGGATGAAGATTGGATAATAAGTGAACACGATATTATGAAATTATTGAACAAATTCTAGAGTTCCACTAATTGAGAAAATCTAAGAATGTGTTCCCCGTCATTAAATACAGATTCCTAGAGTTGGGAACTAGGTACACTTTTTGAGGGATTTTGGAGGGGAAATATACCTCCTTTCATGGAGGATGCTTCCCCATCTATTTGTATAAGTACCAATTCAAATTTTCCTCTAGGTCCATGCATTTCTTAGACTTCTTGAGGAGAAAACTTGTTATTTAGTAGTTCTACTTTCATTTCTAGCAGGAATGTACTTGAATTGACTCTAATAATGAAGTTTGGTGTCATTTTTAGCTTCTAAAGCTTTGTTTCATTCATAGGAATCTAAGTATCCTTGGGCTTGGCTATCCTAGGAGCATCATAGCATTGTTGTACAATTTATTTATTTGCTTTGAATGTCTTTTTCACTTGCATCTCTTATTTCTGCATTTAGTGTTCATGCTTCCTTTGTTGTAGGTTATATTGGTTACATGATTTAAGTGATTTTTTTTGTATTTTATTTAAATATTCATAAGAATTATTCGTCCATATAATATATTTTAGAATGTCATATTCATCATTGAGCTACTTGAATGGTTTTACTAGTTCACAAATCTACAATTTCTGGAAGTCTCTTGTAGCAAAATAGTAGTAATTTTATGCTAATTTTATAACATGTTAATGATCTTATTTTGAGTTGATTACACTTGTATTGAGTCATAAAAACATCCAGGTCAATAAAAAAATTTACACCATATCATTTTCACTTAATTAGGTTAGGAATTTGGTAGGTTAACTAGCTCACCAATTCTTGAATTTCTAATTTTTGGAGTAGTAATTTTCTGCTATTTTTTATCACATGTTAACAAGGGTATTTTTGAGTGATTCCACTTGTATTGGAGTCCTAAGACATCATACTTAATAATTAAATTTACCCCATCTCATTTTAATTCAATTTTCTTGGTCATTGGTGAGATAAATTAGAGGACATACTAGTTGGAGGACTAGGCATTTAATCTTTTCAAGCATAATAATCAGAATCTTTTGTGGTGTGAAGGTACTACTGTTGATTTCCAGGGTTGAATATATCATTTAAACTCCTTATTCTACTTCCATATCCTTATTTCTTCTTCAACAAATCCTTCAAAACACTTTTCATCGAGAGTACATTTATGGTTTGTTGAAGGCCACCGTGTGCATTATTCCTTATGCAAGATGGGCCCCTGAAGGGTACTAAGCTTGGGAAGGGAAACATACAACCTTATCCTACCTTAGAATACACTTTCCCACCTTCAAATCACCTATTTAGCTCTCAAAATTCTCACGATTTCAATCCTATAGAAAAATAGAGCAATCCTGGCAATCCTTTAACAATCCCGTAGAATCCTTTAGCAAGACGTAAAAGCCCTCTAAAATTGACCGAAATTGTTCTTAAAGCTTGACGTTTTCCTCCTAGCCTTCAATGATGACTCTTAGGCTCCAAAACCATGATTTAGTAAGGCCAAATACATCTTAAGCTTTGCATCTTCTCCATTGAAATTCACCTCTACAGTTAAGGTTAGTGGACCGATTCATTACTTAAAGAGCACAATGATGATTTTCATGATTACTTCATGAAGCACCTTGTTAACTCTGTTGACAAAATCTATCTTGAATGCAGTTATTGAAGAATGATCTCATGATTAGGATGTTTTTTCATACATCTTAAGTTATTATTTCTATTTCCAACATTGTTATTTCTATTGCATTGAATAGATTTCCTTTTGATGTACCATTTACACTATGCAAATAAGTTATCAGCCTTTCCTTTCTACAAAAATAACTAGGATTTTCTCTTTGCAAAAGTAATTAGGCTTCCTTTCTGCAAAAGTAAGTAGGTTTTCTTCTCTCAAATTAGGATTAATTGTGCTTTTTATTGCTACAAACATAGAGTACTCTAGTCCCTTGCACCAACTTAGGTAGAAGTACACCACTACAGTGCTGCAACCTCTTAATTTTGCATGACATTGAATTATACCAACAAAAGGACACATTGCATGTTGCACATATAGTGCCGACAACTCTTAAGTTTGTACGAACCCTGGATTGATAATTGAAGTTGGTAGCCTCAAGAGTTGCAATATTCTTGTTGCAATATCGGGGTCATCACTTTTGGTGCCATTGTCAGGGAGGTGTCAAAGTATGCATTATTTTCTTCCCTAGTTGATTCATTCATTTTACTTTATGCAAAAATAAAAAATAAAATAATTAGGCATATTTCATTTCAAAAACAGAAAAATTGCATTACACTAGCATTTTTATTCAAATTAAATTTAAAAAACAAAAGAAAATACTTCTTCAACACCAACCCCCCCATTTGACCACATGGTGCAGTAAGAAGCACATCCCCATCCACTTTTGCAAGTATAAGAAGAGAGGTGATAGAGAAGGTAGAAGAAATGGATGGATATGATGACAATGAGGAAAATCCTCTTGGATTTTCCATTCAAGATACTAATATATGTGTTCATATGAACAACATCCCTCCATATTTTCTTCCCAACTTCCATGGTATGAGGTCAGAGGATCTATAAACCTCTCTTTGAATTTGAAATAATTTGTGGATCTTATGGTTACTTATTAAACACTCAAAAATTGAGAATGTTTCCAGCAACATTGAAGTATAGAGCTCTTAAGTGGTTCATGAGTTTAAGGACTAATTCAATAAGATAATGGAATTATAAGCAAAACATATTTCTAGAAAAATATAAATATCATGATCTTAAAGAATAAATCTTTAGAATGACTCAAAAAGAAGATGAGAGCCTTGAGGATATAATAGAGATATTTATGTATAATGTTAAGAATGAAAACTTACATCATTTAGGATTTGACACACTAAAAAACCTTTTACTTAAAACAATTAGGGATGAGTGGATTAGTCTCCTTTATATCATGAGTAGAGGTCATGTATACCAATTATCCTTTGAAGAAATTTGTGAAATATACAAATGCATATCAAGAGGAATGGAAATAGTAATTAAATTAGAATTGAGATTAGTAAGTCAAGACAAACTTGGATATTGTTTGATAACTTTAAAAGATAAATTCTTAGGAATATGAGTGAACAAGTAGAAATGTTAAGAACGCCAAATGAGCAAAAGTAGGATGTTGATATTTGTGTTATCCATGCAGAATCACATGCTACTAAATATTTCCCATCATTAACGAGGTTGAAGGAAGTTTACCGAGATGGAAATGGAGCAAGTCAATCACCAAAGTAGCTATGTTATGTAGCTCCAAGAATACCATGGCAGCCTAGTCAACCTAATATGATGCAAAAACCTAATTTACAATTTCAAGTTTATGTACATTTGTCTCAAAATAATTGGAACACACCCTTTCCTTAGCAACCTTGGCCATCTCAACCCCAAAACCAATCTTGAAACAAGGTTGGAAAGGACCTTATGGGAGAAATCCACAATATCCTCCATACCCAACTCCATGTTATCCTTACCATCCACCTCCACAATAACCACAAACTCAACCACATCCATATCAAATATCCACTCCCACTCAACTACTTGCACCACCATTTCCAAACCCAAAAAATGAAGTAGCTCAACCCACTTACAATGTTGAGGAACAATAATTCCAAACAACTCCTCTTGATATGAATGGTATTCATCTTAGCTCAGGAAGAATATTGCAAAAAAATGATTCTCTTGATGTCATTGAAGTACAACATTCAAATGAGGATACCAAAGAATCATATGCTACACTTGATGGAAAGAAGACCTTAGAATCAGATATTGAGAAAGTTCCATCATGTTTACCATCAAATCCTCTATGTGTTCAAGAAAATAATCAACAAAAATAAAAATATTTGAATGTCCTTATATAAGAAGACACAAATGTGAAAGTGAACCAAGGACATCAAAACTATATTGAAAATTGGTTCCAGACAATCATTAAGATGTTGTAGTACACTCTTCTTCAACAATACCTGACCTCGTCTTAGTCCGAGCAGTTGGTCTCTCATATTCAGGTGCATGTAAAAAGATATCTTTTAAGCCTACACATGATTTTATCTACCATCTTGATGTGCACATGGCCCCATTGGAAGTATTCCTATACTTGAAAGAGATTTTGTTCTTTTCAAGAAGAGTAGGATAGAAGAGAAAGAAAGGAAAAAGAGGAAATAAAAATAAGAGAAAAATTAAAATATTAGGTGAAAACCTCCTTTGAGGCACCTGAGATTGGCTCATTGATTAGTGAGTTTGAAAAAAAAGAGAAAAAAAGAGAAAATAATAAGATCCTAGGTAAAAACCTCTTATGAGGCACCTAGGAAGACCTGCTAGTTGAAAACCTCATTGATGCAGCTAGTAGGCATAGGAAAAAAAAATGAAAAAAAAAAGTTTGCCCCAGGTATCTCTCCTTGGTGAATGTAGGTGCTCTCCAACCTCTACAAGAAAGAAGAACACACTAGCACCATAAGAAAATGTTGATTAGAAATCTAGTCAAGGGAAGTCAAAGTTAAGCATTTACCTTCTTTTCTTAGATCCTCCAATAGGACCAAGGCCATTTCAATCCATCACGCTCATCGATTTCCAACATCCACCCGTCATTCTCAAACCTTTCCTATTCATTTTCCTAGTTGTCCCGAAGTGCTATAGGAAAGTTTTGTTTTGCTACAGGATTGCCAAAATATACGAGGTAAAAATTATTTTTACCATGTCTCAAAAATTGTGCATCAATTTACTGAGATGTTTCATGGGGAGATGCCTAGGGATGATGGTAACATTCTCAAGAAGTTTTATCAAAGTCCAGTGCATATTTTTTGAGAAATCGACCGCCATCGCCTACAACCATTTTTAATTTTTCTCGAGTTTGTGCATCTGTTGGCAAAGAATCTTTTATGGGGAAATGCATACGGATGATGGAAAATGCTCAAGAAATTTTAGGTGAATCCAACCTATTGTCTGAGATATATGGATTAAATAAGTTTGCTACAGGATTGTCCTATAGTACTACAAGATTGACCAAAATTTCTACAAGATTGCGATCGACATAGAAAAGGGGTTCATATATTATGTTTTTCATCTAGGAACAAGAGGAGGGGTCCACCATACCCTCATCATCCATCGTCCACACCATTTGGCCTCTCTTCCACCCAAATATCCACCTCTATCCACCAAAAATACCCATTTTCACCCCTTGTTCCATCATTTCCACCACAACAAAGGCTTATGATCATTGTCCTTATATTTATCATGAATTATCAATGTAGTCAAAGGATTTATCTAGAGGATAATATGATATTAGAAGGGTTTGTGTGACTTCTACTAAAAGATACATAATCCTATAGTAGTCTACACAAACCCTACAAGAGCATAGTAGGAAGCCACTAGTTAGTGGAAAATATCAAATTTTTGTCCTTGCTATCATCATTTCACTCTTTTTTTTCATCATGAAATTCACTCACTGATCCCAAAGAATAAGGTTACCCTTCCATCAATCTAATAAAAAAAACACATAAAAAGATTCCAGACAGTCTTGTAACAACTGCTATTCCATTTCTTCAAAAATCCATCATCTTGATACTTTGTGGAAAGAAGTTTTATGCCCATACAAGGTACCCTATAGGCTACTATAGGATCACTTCTAGAATGTGAAAAAACACAAATCTGATTCCATGAGGTTACACCAACAAAATGAAAGTTTTGTTCACCTACAATACATCCTATAGTGTGTTATAGGATCACCACTAGCATGGAAAAGGTACAATCTTGATTTCAGAGAAGAATGCACCATCAAAATTAAGAACTTGAGCACCTATACGAGCTCCTGTAGGGTGATGTAAGATCATCATCAAAGCAAAAGAAGCATGCATGTAGTAGACCAAACACAATGATTTCTAAAGTAGTAAAACCTTGAAGAAAAAGATCACATAAACAACACTCCAAAGTGTATTCGATCACCCAACCGACAATAACACCTGAATGAAAGACAAAGGACCTACATCATTGAAGTGTAAAATTCTTATATTTTTCTCAAAAAGATTGCAAGAAGCAAGGAATAAAAGGCAATTTCCTCTTAGAAGATGCTCAATAACATGTTCATCTATGTCCAAAAATTCCATGCAGACAACACATGATCAACACATCAGCTTCAGCAATCATATCAAAATCCTCAATATCACCTGCAAAAACACACTCATGGTAAGGCTTAGGTGTGAAATCCTTTAAACTTTCTAATGAACTTATTTTAGCTTGAAAAATGTTACAAGTGTTTGTAGGAAATGTTTTTTTATAGCCAGAATTGGTAGCAGAGCAACCTCAGCCTTATCTAGTAGTTAACTCACTTTTCCACCAAGACACAAGAAAAAAGTGAAAAAGACTTGAGAAATTAGATAGAGGACAAGAACTGTGAAGGGGAAGGTGGGGAAATGACACCAACCTAAGCCGTATATACCACAATGATGCGTCCTAAGCCTCATATACCCACAGTATGCAAACAAAAGTGCATGTAATATACATGTGTACATGTCCCAGGAATTTCAAATACTCCATACTTAGTAAAACCTTCACAGGTCAACGTTTAAGGCTCCTTAATTAAACTCTATGTGGAAACATTTCATTTAACTATACAGGTTTCGACTTTGGGTTACTTTTCACCTCCAGTGCTTATCAACCATACCCTAGTCTTTAGACTTTGGTTAACTCAAACTTAACCCATGAAACATTAATCCGCTTATTTCTATTATAATTCTCATATAATATAAATATCTCGTAAACCACACTTAAACGTTACCTTTCCGCCATTCCACAAACCTTTGCACATACATCGATGCTCTCCTTAGTGCATTAAATCTATGTTGTCGATCTCATTCCTTGATTCAATGGTTATCGCGTCACCTGATCACCAACTAGCTTGGCCGATCTCCACCGTTGATCTGTCTCATCTGATCCAACGGCTATCACGTCACCCGCTCGCCAACAAACTTGGCTGATCTCCATTGTTGATCAATCCTGCTCGATCCAACAATTATCACACAATCTTGCACAAATATTTGCATGACCGATATCAGATTGAGAGAACAGAAGAAATGTGGTTTTCTCTCTCCATCGTTTGCTATGTGTTAGCCACTAAAGGTAATCGCGTAAAATATTGAAAGACCACTTACCACCTTTAGGGTGCGCAAGAAACTGCTTACCCCTTTCGAAGACCTCTTCATCCTTCTTCTATCAGATGGGTTTAATCTCTGCCATCCATCTTATTAACTTAACTTTGCGTGACTTAATCTTAGTCATCTATCGCACACAACCTCATCCGTTAATCTAACTAATCCAATGTTTCTTGTGCGTTGTTACATTGTTTTGTTTCTTATTGTGTAATTGCCAATTTGGTTTTCTGTCTGTTTATTTTCTCCCACCTTATGATTTTCACTTGTTCTGATCTTGATCTCTACTCGTGCCTTTATGCTTCCTTCGTAAACCTTTAGGTTTTAGGAAACCTTACAGTTATACCTTCGTTGTAACTTTGAAGGTTCTCTCCAATACTATCTATGCTCAACCACGTAACGCACTTCTCTGTACTTCGTCTCTGGTTCTGCACACTTGCAAACATATGTTACGTAGATTTACTATATTCCACACACAAGCTATAATTCAATTACTCAGTATGCACACATAAAATAAAAAATCGAGCTATCTATATTAATAAATAAAAATTTACATAGGAGTTTCTTCCTCGGCTGAATCTTCTATATCAGTGGCCTTTCCCTTCCTACCCATAGGCTTACAGACAAATCCTATCTAATCTCTGAATTAATTGATAGGTTGATTGACTCTTTGACTGACTCTCTTTTAGGCTTACATTTATACAAAAGGTTCTATTAACCAATTTGGTTCAGATCCTTAATTTGTTGGACTAAATCCTAAATATCATCTAAGTCCACTTTTGACTCCAGTAATCCCTAAGAATCCTCTCTAGTTCCACGAATCATGACACCACTTTCTAGTCTAAGACTTATAATTGATTTCCAATTCTCTCAATCCCCACTAATCTCTCATCATCACTCATGTTCTCCTACATTCGAGAGCATTTACAAATATTCTCACAACATCTAATTAATTCCTATTCCAATCACTTAAAACATTAATAATTACATACATAGGAATCCAACTTCCTTGAAACACAAGACCCCCTAAGTTAACTAGAATAAAACGAAATTGGTGAGTTGTATGCTACTGCATCAGGAAAACTCAGTTAACCCAAAACGCTCTTAGTTTATTTTGTATGCAATGAAAAAATAAAAATAAAATAAAAATATAAAAAAATGAAAAAGGTGGACCCGTTTCCTCTTAGCATGCAAAGATTAGTTCATTAGGGGATTTTTGAGGTCTAAAATGGGTCTCCTAAGAAAAATGTACAACCAAAATAAACTTTATAAGAACCAATAGGATTCAAGATGATGAGTCAACCATGGGGATGATTCCCATTTTTGGAGTAAAAAAATAAAAAGATTAAAAAATAATAAAATAATTAAACTACTTTTTCAACTCATATTTTCAACTTATCTCCCTAGAGTTTTACTCAAATTTTGAGCGGGAGTACTTGTTGGATGCAAAATTTAATTCCTTATCCAAGGATTACCCATGTTGCATACTTTCAATGGACCCTACTACACAAAAAATGAGAAATACATGAAAAAACGTGATTGCAATCACAATTTTCATGTATTTCTCATTTTTCATGTAGTAGGGTCCGTCACAAGTATGCAACATGGGTACTCCTTGGATTATGAATCAAATTTTGCATCCAACAAGTGTTTATGCTCGAAATTTGAGTAAACCCATAGGGAGATAAGTTGAACATACGAGTTGAAAAAATAATTTTGTCTTCTTTCCCTCTAAAATTTGATGATTTAATTTAATTTAATTTTATTATTCCTCTATTATTTTATAATTTCCTTAGGAGGCCCATTTTATGCCTCAAAATTCCCCTAATGTTCTAAATGATTCAAATTGTGTGTTATGGGATCAGAACATGCTACTATAGGATCAGAACAAACTGTGACATGATTGAGATAGTCTACTGCAGGAAGCTAATTGAGTGCTATAGGAAGGAAAATTTTACCTAGAACAACCACTAGAGCCTTGGTAAGCAAGGAAATATTCAAAGGAAATGGCAAGGGTGAAAACAAAGATGATACAATAGAAAACAAAGCTGCTACAGGAAGGAACATAATTGCTACAGGAAAGAACATAGTTACTACAGGATGAAGAAAAAGTTCTACAAGAAGGGACAACAACAACTCAAGAGGAGGGAGAAGGTCCACAGGGACTCCAAGAGCCTAATAAACAACCTAATCTTGGATTATATTACAAATTTATTGAAGGGGGAATAATTATACCTACAAAGTTTGTAATTCCCATCCTCTTTGAGTTAGAAAAAAAGAGAGGAAAAACTCACTGGTGGATGCAAATTGCAAAATCCAAGAAAGTAAAGAATGTGGGCCTCATGGAGGAAAACATGCAAAAAATGGGTAAGGAATTGGCTAACTTGAGACTAAAGGAATCAGTCATGAAGCAATAGCTGTAGCTAGAAAACAAGAGGCTAAGAAAGCAACTACAGGAAAAGGAGACACAGCTTACCACCATGTAAAGTTTGTCCATGAAGGCCATCCAATGTAGGTAGGCATCCAAATCATATGCCATTTTTCTCAAAGGAAAATGGTATAAGAAAGATAATTGCATGGAAAGTCATCTAAGGCATAAAATAAGTATAACATGGAAAGAAGATGGATAGGTTGTTCAAAATATGAGCAATAGTTTTAGTAAGGGGGTATGATGGACCTCCAAATTAGACACAAATTAAGGCCCATCTAACCTTTCTTAGGAACATAAATACTATATTAAATCTCTCCTTCTACGCATAATAATGTTTTTTTAGTTTCAATATGTTCTTAGGAAGGTTTAGAGATAATTCCATATTATGTGCCTAATATTATTTATTTTTGTAGAATATTGAGTAAATTCTTTATGAGATAATATAGGGACTTTCTCCCTACTATAGGAAGGAAAAATATTGCATAATAAATGAACAAGATATTATGAAATTACTGAACAAATTGTAGAGCTCCATTGATTGAGAAAACCTAGGAATGTGTTCCCTATGATTAAATGAAGGTTCCTAATGTTGGGAACCAAATCTATGTTTTGAGGGATGTTGGAGAGGAAAGCTGCCTCCTTTCAAGGAGGATGCTTCCCCATCTATTTATGCAAGAACCAATTCGAATTTTCCTCTAAGGGCATGTATTTCTTAGTCTTCTTGAGGAGAAAACTTGTTATTTAGTAGTTCTACTTTCATTTCTAACAAGAATATACTTAGATTGACTCTAATAATGAAGTTTGCTACCATTTTTAACTTCTAAAGCTTGGTTTCCTTCATATTAATCTTATTATCCTTGGGCTTGGCCATCCTAGGAGCCTCTGAGCCCTATTGTACAATTTCTTTATTTTCTTTGAATGTATTTTTCACTTGCATCTCTTATTTCCTTATTTAGTGTTCATGCTTCCTTTGTTGTAGGTTATATTGGTTACATGATTAAAGTGAGTTTTTTTTACTGTTATTTAAAGAGTCACAAGCATGATTCATCCTTAGAATATCTTTGAAAATTCATATTCATCATTGAGCTACTTGGATTGTTTTACTAGTTCATAAATCTAGGATTTCTGGAAGTCTCTTGTAGCAAAATAGTAGTAATTTTCTGCTAATTTTTAGAATCTCTTAACGATATTATTTCTAGTTAATTCCACATATATTGATTCATTAAATATTAAAATTAATAACAAAATTTACCCCATATAATTTGCACTTGATCAAGTTAGGCATTTTGTAGGTTAACTAGCTCACTCATTCTTGAATTTCTAGTTTTTAGAGTAGTAATTTTCTGTTTTTTTTAGCACATGTTAACAAGGGTACTTTTGAGTGCTTCCACTTATATTGGAGTCCTAATAAATCATACTTAATAAAAAAATCTAACCCATATCATTTGTATTCGATTTTCTTTGTCATTAGTGAGAAAACTCAAAGGACAAACTAACTGGCAGACTAGGTATTTAATCTTTCCAATTATAAAAATCATAATGTTTTGTGGTGTGCAGGTACTACTATTGATTTTCAGGGTTAGAATTTTCATTTAAGCTCCTTATTATACCACCATCTATTTCTTTCTACTTCAACAACTCCTTCAAAACATTATTCATCGAGAGTACATTTCTAGTTTGTTGAAGGCCACCATGTGCATTGTTCCTTGTTCAGGATGGGCCCCTGAAGGGTACTAAGCTTGGAAAGGGAAATATACAATGTTCTCCTACCTTCCACTACCCTTTTACACCTTCATATCACCTATTTAGCCCTCATAATTCTCATGGATTCAACCCTGTAGCAAAATAGGGCAATCCCGTAGCATCCTGTAGCACTGTGTAAAGGCCCTCCAAACTTCACTAGAATTGTGCTCGAAGCTTGATTTTTTCCTCCTAACCTTAAATAAAAACTCTTAGGATCCAAAAAAATGATTGAGTAATACCAAGTAACTCTTAAGCCTTTCCTTTTCTCCATTGCAATTCACCTCTGCACTTAAGGTTATTAGAAAAAATCATGACTCGAAGAACATAATGATGATTTTCATGATTACTTCATGAAGAACCTTATGAACTTTGTGGAGAAAATCTATCTTGAATGAAATCATTGAAGAATTATTTCATGATTAGGTTTTTGTTTCATACAATTTAAGTTAGGATTTTCATTTCCAACATTGTTATTTCTAATGCATAGACTAGGTTTCCTTTTGATGTACCATCTACACTCTGCAAATAGATTAATGTTTACATTTCTACAAGTAGGATTAGAATTTGCATTTGTGCAAAGTAGGATAACCTTTCCTTTCTGCAAAAGTAACTAGGATTTCCTCTCTACAAAAGTAATTAGTTTCCTTTCTGCAAAAGTAATTAGGTTTTATTCTCCGCAATTAGGATTATTTGTGCTTTCTATTTCTACAAACATAGAGTACTTTAGTCCCTTGAACCAACTTAGGTATAAGTACACCACTATAGTGCTGCCACCTCTTAATTTTGTACGACATTGAATGAGAGAAATTAAATAAGGACACATTGCATGTTGCACATATAGTACCAACACCTCTTATGTTTTTAGGAACCCCGAATTGATAATTGAAGTCGGTATCCTTGGGAGTTACAATATTCTTGTTGCAATACGAGGGCTCAACATTCTCCTTGAAGAAGACACCATCTACTAAGTCATTGTTTCTTTATATTTACCCAATACTTTCGAATGATTATGTGAATATATAGGTTAAGATTGAATTTACAATCTTTAGATCATGGAAATTAATGCACTAATTTATAATGTGGAAATCAACATAGACATGAATGGTACCTTGTTTCTATACAATAGGTATAGGGTTTAATAGCCATAAAATGTAGAAAATGGAGTAAATGAATCCTGCTTGTCATGGTTTATTAATTTTAGGTTTGATAGTGGGGATTTCTAGCTAAGGAGAATGGGCCATAATTTCTAAAAACTATCGATGGAATTTGGCCAAATATTAATGTGGTGTTCAACAATGGTAGGACCAAGTATAGGAATATCTATGTGCAAATAGGAAAAAAACCTCAAAATTATTTGGGAGGACTTTATAAGTAGAAATCTCTTCATGAGAAAAATTTGCAACAAGAAGGATAGGTTCTTCAACGCTAGGCATAACCTAGATATCCACCTTAATGGTAGGTGAAATATTAGCCAAATTCCACTCTAATGCATTAGGTGTAGTAATGGGGTTATTAGATCGATCAAATTTTCCGTAGGGGCAAATCGTGTTGAGTGTGTTGACAGACTGCTAAGTGTGTGTTGTCATTGATGTAAAAGGTAGGAAGCATGTTGTAGAGAATGTTTTCATTGATGCCAATACTGTTTTTAGTGTTGTCATTAACATTTTTGAGTTTGTTTTCAAGGATGAAGTTTTTATTTGGGAAGCTTACCTTTTCAAGATTTTTTCTATAAACTTTTAGTCCAAATATACTTAAAAGATGCATTGAGCATAGATTGTTCTTATACCTTTCCAATAGTATATGAAACTTATCCCAACTCCAAAGGAATGAGGAGAAAAACACATTTTATTTAAAGTTGTTCAAACAAAGTTCTAGCTAGTGAAGGTTCTGCGGAATCCGGATATCCGAGTCATCTAGGGTGCATTAAATTGCAACTCTGCTGAAAGAGCTAGATATCAAATAAATCTACATTTTTCTCTAAATCCAGGAATCTAAAAATCTAGGGGTGTAATGAAGAAACACTTAGCCAAATAGATGGACACCAGATTCAATCCAATTTTTTTCTTACATATGTTCATCTAGGAATTCGAAGTTTCACTAAGGAAACCACTTAAAAAATAACCTAGATCTAGATTTATTATACTTTGATAGAAGGTGGACCCCATTTTATGATGTGGTGTCATATGGAAAGATGAAAGGTGGTGTTGATGTTGAAAATAGGTGGCAAAGTGATGATGTGGAAGCATTAGGAGTTCACGTGTGGTACCCACCTTTGGCATTTTTGGGTGGCCAACTGGATGTTTGACGTGTGACACATTGAACATGACATGGAAAAACATGTGGCACAAATGTAGGTGGTGTGTGATGATTGGTCTAACTTGGAATGATGTGGTAGTTATGGATGCCTTAATATCCACACCAAGTGGTTTTTTAGTAAGACTTCATAATGTTAAATATTCTATCAATTTTTCATCCTTTTGGAGTTTGGAGGCAAAGGTCATATCTAGATCCACTTCAAATTATATGGGTGAAGTGTAAATCGCTTATGCATACCCAAATCTCCATATCATTAAATCATGGATAGGTGGAAGTGTATCTAGGTTAAATGACTTTGAGCTAGAGATGGAACCCACATCAACTCTTAGGTGATATCTAGTCCGCAAGGCATTCGATGGTGCAGTCTAGTATGAAGGGGAGAAAGGACCAAATAAAAAATCCTCAGATATTTGAAAATTTTCTTAAGCCCATAGTTCTATATCCAAGTTGTAAGGAGAGGGACATTAAGCACTTGGCGCTAAAGCAAAGTTAAAATGGAAACCTGACATCTGAGTATCTTCCTTATTAGAAAGTTAGTCATGCTTGCAAAGGTCGGGATACTAAATACATTATGGATAAGTTGTGTTAGGGTATCAGTTCTATCCCTTTGCCATGTGATTCCATGTGATTTAGAACTTGAGTGTTAAGGGTTGGAAAATTTGATGATTTGGGTGCACAAACAGTTAAATTGTTGAAACCAAATATGTTTGATTTTGGGGCCAATATTAGTGAAGTTTTTGGGTAGGAAATTAAAATTGAATGACATGCAAAGTAAGATTTGTTATAAAATGTGTGTGTATTATTGTTGTGGAAAAGTTGATGTGTGGCGGTCCATGAAAAATTAAGAGGGGGAGATGTGCTATAGAAAATAAAGAGGATTTGAGTGCTTGATTTGTAGAGCTGAGGCAGAGTGTGCTCAAGATTCCTTGGCAGAGGTTGAAGGTGTATAATTCCAAAGATATGAAGAAAATAAGAAGGCTAGTTTTATTAATCTAAGTAAAGAACTATTGTGTGAAGTTATTTTGCAAAAATAAATTGTAGATCAAAAGGGTTGAAGTAATAATTGAGGAGTTATCTCAAAAAAGGAATTAGTGTCCATGGAATATTTGAGAATGAGTAGTGGAGATCTAGTGGAAGTTCAATTGGATCAAAGAAACATAGTTTATTGTAGAGAAAGAAGAGAGAGAAAGAAAATATGGAATTAAATATTGTTGTTTGAGTGAAATTTAAATGAAGTGCCATTTGATCTGATTCTAAAAATATATGAAAAAAGGGATCTAAGTGGTAGAGCAGGTTGGTGTCTACAATTCAGGGGATTGGTGTCTCCTTCAAGTTGGTTCTATAAATATCAAGGAGATTCGTGTATCATGTAGGTTGGTGCTCCAAATAATTGGATATTGGTGTCTCCAATACGTTGGCACCTACAAATAAAAGGGGATTGGTGTCTCATGTAGGTTGGTGACTAAAATGAAATATGTAATTGAAGTCAGTTCTTGAAAATACATCTAATCAAAATAAGTTTTATTGTTTTATCCCAAATGGGTTTCCACATATATCTTGTGTTCATATTTTGTGCAACTTGATTATTGTATGGTTGTGTTAAATAATTCTTTAAATTGTTGAAAGGTGATTTATACTAATTCAACCGCCTCTCAACATAAACTTAATTTCAAATAATTGGTATCAAAGTAAGTTCCTTCATAAATAGTCTAACAAATAGAAGGCAAATCCAGCTATAAACATGGCCAATTAGTATGGTGGCCTCACTAATAAAGCTCCCTTATTAAATCGAATGGACTATGCTTTTTGGAAAGTGAGAATGAGGGTGCATTTGATGGCTCTTAGTGTAGATGTTTAGCATGCAGCGTTGGATGGATTTTCAAAGTCAACTCTTTTGATTAGTAGAGATGATAAGACGGAATTCTCCTATAATTCCAAAGCCATGAATGCAATACTAAGTGGTCACTTAGAATATGAGTTTTTTAAAGTCATGCATTACGAATCAAGAAAGGGGATATGGAAAAAATACAAAATGGCTATGAAGGTGATGACAAGGTAAAGCCAACCAAACTTTAAGTTCATAGAATGTAATTTGAAATCTTAAATATGAATGAAGATGAGAATGTAGCTATCTTTTTTCTCCGTATAGATTAAATAGTCCATACCATTAAAGGTATTGATGAAAAGGTTGATGAAATTTCATAAGTGCAAAATGTCTTAAGATATCTTCCTTCTAGATTTAAAGCGGAGGTTGCATCCCTAGAGGAGATGTAAGATCTTAATAAATTAATCATCGATCATATTCATGATATTTTAACTATTTATGAGATGAGGAATGTTACTGAAATATCAACATCAAAGGAATTAGCCTTCAAGGAAGCAAAAAAACCACATGATGATAAAGAATGTCCAACCTGTGAATCTAATGAAGAAGAAGAAAATTTTGTATGGAAGTTGAAGAAAGGATCTAGTAATTACAATGGTAAATCACCCTTTTAAGTTTTTTAATTGTGGTAAATTTGGTAATTATTCTTCTAAATGTCCCTATAAAAGGAAGAAAACGAGTTTGATGATAAATAAAAGAGGAAATATATAAAATTCAAGGAGAATAATTTCAAGAAGAAGAGATTTTATTCTAAAGAGGACAACTACTCCTCAAAACATGACAATGAGAAATATTCAAATGAAAAAAAGATAAACGAATTCATTCTCATTGTTGGCATTATGAGAAGGGTGTTTTCCTTGATGGAAACCTACTTAATAAAGATGTCAACATGATGGTCAGGATGAGTATTTAGCATAATACAAATGTGACAAAAAGATTAGACAAAGGAATATCAGTTTAGAGACAAAGGAATGATAAAGATGAAGTTTGAAGAAGTATACGTGGGTTCTGTGAAGCAAAGCCATGTACATACACATGTATGGTGAAGAAAAGTCACGTATATATGTTCTATGAAACAAAGTCGCATACATACGGAGGTATGGTAAAGAAAAGTTGCATATAGTTTTTGCACAATGTTATTCTAAATACCATGTGTCTTTACCATGGTATTGAACCCATAGTAATGAGCGTGACAACAAACATTTGATCCCATTAAACAATACCGTCGACATAACTATGGAATTGGCCTAAGGTATTGGCTAAGGCCTAAGCTATATAAGGAGATGGAGATCAAAGTGTTAAGTGTGCATGAAATGGCTTATTGATAGATTATTTGATATGAAATAAGTGTGCACTCAGGAGTGTGATGATGGATCAGATCTTATAGATCTAAAATGGCTACACATTGAATAATCTACTTATGGATTGATAGATCTATGATGATAATGTTATGATGTGTGTATTTTACAGTGTATGCCTATATTTAGGTTTGCTTAATGTTCTGTTTTGCAGTGAAGGTATTATTTAGTAGTTACAGATCCATATGTAGTTTTGCTTCAGAAAGTTCTTGTACATATGTAGATTGAATTTTGAGTAGTCGCATATCGATTCTGTAGTATGGACATGTCTGTGCGCGAGTATGCTTCTTGAAAGACACGTATATATATGGAAGTGTCTTATAAGGGTCACGTGCATATGCTAAGGTTTTACTGTATATGATGTATGATCAACCTTTTTTTGTTTACTGTCGTCTATCGATGAATTATTTCATGATGATCTATGTTTGACAGTGTTGGTTGAGGTAGAATTGATTATGAAATGAAATATTGAATAATAATGATGCTGCTATGAGATGATTTGTATTTGGTTCAAAGATCCATGACAATGTAAGTATGTGTTTTAGTGATTGATTTCAGTATTGCATTGATTCATTTCAGGGTTCAGTGTTTTGAGATATGTACAAGGGTTATCTGAAGAGAAATAACGTATATATGCAGGTATATCTCATAATAGTTGCATATATATTCTGACATAAGGTTGATTAGGGTGCAGGAGAAAAATTGGTTTATGTGATGGATAACAATGTTTGGATTATTAATGAATAACTATGCATTGATATCAGGGTGAAAATGTGAAGTTGGGTTACACTTTTGTGAGAAACGCCTCCGAAAAATTCCCAACCTCATTTTTTCGTTGAACATTATTTATTTATTTATTTATTTATTTATTTTTTTTTATTTTATTTATTTTTTTTATATTATTATTATTATATTATTATTTATTTTTTTTTTTTTTTTTTTTTTTTTTTTTTTTTTTTTTTTTTTTTTTTTTTTTTTTTTTTTTTTTTTCGACTGAATTCCCTAAATTTATTCGACCGAACTATTATACAAATGTTCATTTGAACTTTTGGCCATTTAGAATAATGCCGATCATTAAATGGAATTTTCACCGGAGTTGACAAAAGTCAGCAAAAAAATAGTTTGGCCGAAAATACTATTCGACTGAACTAGGTTTTTCGGCTGAAAAAAGTTTTATTTATATGTCAAGCCATACATTGTTGCAAAGTTTTCTGCTATGTTGATTTGTCTGTTGTGTGAAAGCTGAGCAATTGTTGTGTTGTATGGTCTATTTCCGAGTGTTTTTGTGTGGTTTGTTGCTGAGCATTTTTTTTTTTTTTTTTTTAACACAACGTGGAATATTTCTTAGCCTACTCATCCATCCTCTTCACTAGAAGATTTCTCTCCTCATCCAGCCTCGTCGCTGGAATTTTTCTCTCCTCATCCACCCTTGTCGTTGGAAGCTCCTCGTCTGGACCAGGTAGGTCGTCATTTCAAGTAGGAAATGAAGCCAAGCAATGATAAGCTCCTTGTATCCAGTAGGAAATGAAGCCAAGCAATAGAGGTTGCAACTATGACCACCATCATTGGTTCTATTCAAATCTCCTAATTTTCTTTTCTTTTATACCAATTTTCTAATGGCAATGGAATATTTTATTTTTCCTTTTTTTAATGATAACGGGTCCCCTATTCCTCCCATTTATACCACTGAAAAAATAACAATATCAAATAAACTTCTCGGTGTTCGCTAGAAAATCACTGCGAATGTAATCAATCTCAAATTCTTCTCCTCTATGAACCATGTGCACCTATCCTTTTTCCAGCATCATAGGAACATCAATCATTGATAAGCTAGGCCTTATGATTATAAAATCTCCACTTCTCATGACTCTGACCCAAAATACCAACAAAGAATATATGCAAGTAGATAAAATTTGCATTCTCCGTATAACAATAAGAAACAAGCCTTGTTATTTCATCGTGCTAAAGATAAAGATCTAACATCATGTAGGCTTAATCTGATATAAGTGATTAGATAAAACTGAAAGCCCTCTTCATTGTTATACAGGTAATGTTCAATCTTATGTAGAAGTGTGATGAGTACATGTAACTGATTATGGAAACAATGTATACAACTAGTGTTACAACATAACCAATAAGCTTAATCATACAGGAAACATAAAACCATTACCATTGTTACTTAGATTAGGTGAATAGCTCATATTACACAAAGGTATAAGATCAGTTATTATATATGTCTCATGTATTGAATATGGGAACACTGGTGGTTAATGTACACAATAGATATGGGTTAGTAAACTGTAAGTATGTCGTGTTTGATTAGCGTTACAAGCTTAGATCATCATAATAGGAATAATACATTCATGTACAAGCTTGTAACGCACTCTCTGTGTCTGCTGGGATTTTAAATTCTAATCCATGTCCATCTTTTCCTTTTCCATTTGGTGAAAAGGCTTCAGTAGTTGGCTCAATCCTTCATTTGAATCTGGGAAAATTGAATCTACACTTATTCTGAGTTCTCCTGGAGAGGGAAATCTCTGTTTACAAAAAATAGATAAGAAATCTCAATATGTCGTTCAAACATATAAGGAATGAACTTCTAAGACAAATCTGAACAACAATCAAATTTACCTGTAACAATTTTCCTTTCCTTTGAAGGGATAAATGAGTGAAAAAAATATTTAGCACCTCAAGCCTACCTGCACATTTTCATGTGTGTCATATAGGGCCTTCCTATTTCGCCTGGAGAGCCACTACAATACAGTCACAGAGAGGTTATTATTACAGATAGACCTTAAGTTCAATTCATCATTTGGCATGTGGAATATGCACCTATATAAAAATTTTGTTGATCATAATAAAAATATTGGTTGATGATTATTGGTATTGGCCTACTGATTTTTCCTTATGTGTGGATGCCATACTATTGTTGTTCACATCCTTTCTTATTGAATGAACAATCTGTTTGTCTGGGTAAACTACTATGTATGCCCGAGGGCTTCTCCAAGCACGGTTTCTTCAGTTGAAAAACACAAATAAACCATAAAATACTCTCTCAATTTTACCAAAAAGTCCTTCCCAATATTACCTTAGAAAATTCTAATGTAGGTTTATTTTTCTTTCTCAAACTACTAAAATTTTGTGTTCATTTAATAAAAATTTAACAGATTAATGAATTGAAAATATTCAAATAGGAACGAAAAATATCGAATGGATGGACATGATGCTTGAGAAACTATCCTGCCAAGGCTAAACAAAATGCCTCTTAGTTTATGACGCCCAGGTTAAAACATTGCACAAAATAATTTCCACAATGTGATAAGAAGAATAGAGTCTGATCTATGTCCTCCTAAGAAATAAAAGCACCAGATTATTAATGCATGTGCATACTTCTAGCAGATAATTCAACTACCACATTAAATCCTAGCACAATTAAGAAATCTCTAAATTAAAAAAGATTATCTGTAGCAACAATGCAATATTGATATCATATATACTAAAAAATTAAATGTATGATTCCACATTACATACTTATAATCAAAGAATGTACAAATCCTCTACTAGAATTAATTGAAATAAAACTAGCCAAATGAAAATGGACAAAGATTTAAAAAATGATTTTCAAAAATGGATATTTTCACTTAAGTTGAAATGGTGGCCTAGTCACCATCATTGACTTACATGTTGCAATTATATATACTTTCCTGGATGAATTTATTTGATTACTTGTTTTAATGGTGAAGGAAAACATTAAGGAGTAATTATAGTGTTGGCATTTCTTTTCCATCTTTTTTTGGTGTTTTAATTTTAATGTTATTGGGTTGCTAATTAGAGATCTCTATTTGTCTTCTTGCAATTCTCCAACCATCCAACCAAGTATAAACAACCTTTCTTGCTACCTATCCTTCCTATAGATTTGTCTAAACTATAATATTTTACACAACCTAACAATACCTGTATAAATATATTAAATTCATTTTATTGAATTTGTTTTTTTATAGGGACCAAAAAAACCATTAAACATGGTTGAAAAATGGATATTATACATAGAAGTTTCTTGTTATCCCAATCCAGGGCAAGCAGTGGTTAGTTATGTGCTATGCAATATTGTGATGAACAGATTCCTCCAAAGGAAAATGAATGTACCTGGTAGAACAACAAATAATGAAGCATATTATATTGCATTGATAGAAGGCTTAAGAAAATCTAGGGAGTATGGATCCAATGGAATTGTAGTATTCACCAATTTTGAACTTGTGTGCAACCAGATGAAAAGTGTGTACCAAGTTAAAAATGAGAGGTTAAAACAACTGCATGGAAAAGCAAAAAATATTTTCAGTCAATTTCAATAATTTAGCATAAGACAATGTGCAAATGTTAATGGAATGTCTAGTGGTCTATTGTATGGGGCAATGCCTTTACAAGATTTGTGTGTGAAAGATGAATTACTGTTAAGAAGTTCTCCATCAATATTTATTGATGGACATTGTAAAATATCTTTGATATGTGTGTGTTTTTTAATTATCAATGTGTCATTTTTTTAAACAGAAACAATTGAGTTTTATTTATAAAAAGAGGTTGGGCATGCCAAATGACCTCAAATATAGATAAATGGGAAAATTTTGGCTCAATAGAGTCCTCCTATTCTGGCTTTTGCATTTGAGATTAACTGTTGAATTTGGCACACTTGGCAAACTGAGTGATGCTTGCTTTGTTGTTATCGACTTAGTGTCATATCTTTCTTTCCTCTTTTCTTTGATACTTTGGTTCTTTCCTGGATTAAGATAAAACACACTTAAACTATGTTCCATGACCAAATTGCAAACCCACATATATTAAAATGAATTTATTTAAAGCCTGTCTTCTCCATTGTACCTGATCCCACTTTAGGGTTAACCTCCACCGTGATCAACACGCGAATGCCATCAAATCTTCCCCCACCCAGATCCGACACATATAGCATCCATCCCTTTCCGAGCTTTATCTCCTTAGGAGCGTGCAATATGGGTGGTTTTGTATTGCCACGCGTTGACCCTTAAGTGGCATTGTGTCCGATTCATAAAATACTGCCAAGCAACCAAGAGCGGTGCGATGAAATCCGCTTACTGATCCCAGCGAAATAACTCCCCTCATTTTGCTATGCATGAAGACCGACAGATCAATCCCACCTAGATTCGACACTTATCACATCACTTGCTAACTGAACTTTAACCAGACCATCTCCGTACCTGACCCCACAACAAGGATAAGACCCCACCATGAAAAGCGTACGATGACCATTAGATCATTCCCCACCCAGATTCGATGCTAATCATGTCCAACTGCTGTCCAACCTTTATCTCCAGAGGAGCATGTGATATTAGTGGTTTTGTCCAGCCACGCAATAGGCCGAAAGTTACAACATGTCTGATTCGTGAATTACTTCCCATCAACCAAAGGTACTGCGAAAAATATTGCTTACCACTCCCCACATATTTAACCCCCCACCTTTTCCAGCTCGCAGTGGCCATCGGATCATCCCCCGCCCTGAGCCTACCCATCTCGACCATCAAAGCCTTCTTCTGTATGAAATCCATTCTGCACCCCATTATTACTCCCATCCCTGTTGGCCCATGCGCAAAGCCAAAGACCTGTCAAGAAGTGAGGCACTCTTTCACGACAATGGAAGTCTATCTGTGCTAGCCTATGTTCGGTGGGAATCTGTCCTTGATCGACTCTCCTAGCTTGTTAAGGAATTGGGTGACTTTAAGCTTCTTCATCATTATTCACCAGCATACCTTATGTTAGAATACATCCTTTGTTAGCCATTATATCAGCTTCCTTTTTCTGAGTTCACAGGACATGGTAGAATGAGTAGGATGTGAAGATTTGAGTCAACAGTCTTATTCTTTCTAGGGTCTTGTTTAGAGCAGAGATATTGAGTTTGTTGCCCTTATTAAGGGTTTTAATCAGGATTTCGGAGTCCCCAAATATTTGAAGGTTTTCCCCTATGTTCCTTTGAGCCAGCTGACACAATTTGAGTAGACTTTAGATCTCGGCCTGGTTGTTGGTGCTCTGACCTAGTCTCCAACTGTAGTTGTCCTGTTTTTGTCCATTTGTGGAGTAAATTATTCCTCCTGCGCTTGATATCCCCAGGTTTCATTTGGAGGCTTCGTCAAAGAAAATCATGACTTTTCTCTTATTTTCCACCATTTTTTAAAGTCCGCTTCAGAGATACAGAGACGCCACTCTGGGTTATGGCTTGGCAAGTGGATATTCTTCTTGATGCTTGCCCATCTCAGGGACTCACCTAGCCAGCTGAGATCTTCTGGAAGTAGGTAATTGTCTGACTTATGAGGTCTATTTTGAAAATTTTCCAGCAACAAGGCATTGGCCTTGGTAGTTACTGTGTTGGTGGATTGAAGTTTGTTGTTGAAGATGGCTTCATTCCTAGCCAACCAGATTCCCTAGTAGATATATTTTGGGATTGCATTATAGATTTTAGTCCAAGTTGAGTTTTTGTTCAAAGGGTGAGGATATTGATCTTTCCAAGTTGTGAGAATACTAACCATTGAAGACTACTGATGGATTTGGGCATTGAGCCCCATGATTTCTTGCAACTAGACCTCTTGAGAAAAGGGGCAGTCAATGAACAGGTGATCGATCCTTTCCTAGTCCTTGCAGTAGAGAGGGCATCTATGTGGACCTATAATTCCTCTTTTCTCTAAGTTTCCCCAGTGAGGGTCCTTCTATGCATGAGAGTCCGGAAAAAGAAGTTGATTTTTGGGAGCCCAAATGGGTCCCAAATATGCTGCCAAAGCTTTGTAGTATGGATATGATGTTGTTGTTCTGGGAGAGCAGCAAAACCCAGCCGAGCTGAGTAAGTTCCGATGTTCCCCCAACCCCACTTGTCCCTCGAATGCAGGTGCAAAGGAGCCATACCTATGAGTTTATCTAATAATTGGTGAAGTTGAGGGAGCATCCAATCAGGGGGGCGATGTAGGTTCCAGTTACTCCAGTTCCCTGCTGAATCCCATGTGCAAATGACAGCAAGTTTGTGGATACCCTTTTGGGTGATCCAGTTACGCAAGTATGCTATATTCGTTGCAAGGCTTAGGGGTTGAAGACCCATGATCTTGTCCTCCCATAGTCTAATTATTTTCCCAATTCCCAGAATTTTGTAGATTTGTTCTTTGAAGAAATTCCAACCTTGGCTGCACAACTTCCACAACGTGGTTCCTTTGTATGAAGATCCTTCATCCATGTTCTTTATTGAGAGTCTGTGCATATATTTTTTAATTAGAACTTGACTTACAGGGTGTCTTTGGTTTGAGAAGATTTTCCAAAGGATATTCCCTCCCATTCCCAGATTGGTCAGCACAGGATCTCTTACTTGAAGTCCACCTTTAGGTATTGACCTTTTCACTATGTCCCAACTTACTATATGGAATTTTTTTTGGTTCCCCTTTCCTCCTTTCCATAAAAAAATTTGAATCAACTTTGCTAACTGATTGATGATCATTTTTGGTGCTAAAAGGAAAAAGGCCTAGTAGATAGGAAGGGATGAGAGCACTGACTTGACCAGAGGGAGCTTCCCAGCTGTGGTAAGCCATTGTCCACCCCAAGCAGTCATTTTTGCCTTGATTTTGCTAATAATTTCCATCTAGTGAGGGGCCTTAGCAGTTCCCAAGGTTAAAGGCAGGCCAAGACACTTGAATTTTCCCAAGATACATATCCGATGAAGCCTAGGGCTTGGGAAATCCTGAGAATAGATTGCTACTCTACAACCCAGCCGTACACAACACTTTTTCTATTGTTGATCATAGCTCCGGAGACTCTGCAGAAGCCTTAGATTACTCCACTAAAGGATCTTGTTATTTTAATAGAGGCTCCTCCCAAAAGAATAGAGTCGTTTGCGAACAAGTCATGGTTGATTGGGGTTGTTCCTGGTATCACCCTGAAGCCAGGAAGTGTCCCGTTGAGCTTCTCATCAGAGAGATTTTGGCTTAGAGAGTCTTCCATTAGAATATACAAGAAGGGGGACAGAGGGCAGCCTTGCCTGATTCCCCTTGTAGCTTTGAAGTAGTTTGTAGGTCTACCATTTACTAGAGGGGCTACCCAAGGTCCTCCAATGAATGCTTTAATCAAATTAACAAATTCAGAACTAAAACCAAATGCAGAAAGAACTTAGAGAAGGAAGGAATGTCTTACTCTATCGAAGGCATTCGCCATGTCCAGTTTGATGAGCATACCTTGCTCTTTGTGTTGGTGGCTGGAATCGATGATTTCCTGCACCAGTATCACATTATCGAGGATATGCCTTCCTTTAACAAACCATACTTGATTGGGAGAGATGAGTTTTTCCAGCAGAGGTTTTATTCTATTAGCAAGTAGCTTGGTGAGACTTTTGTAGGATGCATTGCAAAGCGAGATTGGTCTGAATTTGTTGAATGTCTCCAGGTTGGCTTCTTTGGAAATTAGGGCTAGGAAGGTGGAGTTTGTGCTTCCTCCCACTTTGGCTTTTCGAAGGAATCCTTTGATCATTCATCACAAATCAGCCTTGATGATATCCCAACAGGGTCTATAGAAGTGTATTGAGAATCCATTTGGGCTTGGGGCTTTGTCTAGTTCCATCTTCCACATAACATTGCTGATTTTTTCTTTGGTGAATGGCTTCAGGAGAGTTGCATTTTCCTCCTCGTTAACCATCCTTGGAACGTGCTTGAGGAAGTCATGAGCTTCCTCATTATCCTCCACACCTTCTTCTTTGAACATCAGCTGAAAATGTGAGGTTTCCACCTCTTTTATTAGTGTTGTGCCCTTAATAATAGTCTGATCTGGCGAGGTGATTTCAGCAATGCGGTTTCTAGAGAGGTGAGCACAAATTTGCTTGTTGAATAAGGTTGTATTCTTGTCTCCAGACACAAGCCAAAGATTGCGTGACTTAAGCCTCAAATATTATTCCTCTTTTCTATATGTCTGGAGGGTGCTGAATTGGTGTTCTTTCTCCCTATAAATTTCTGCTCTAGTTATGTCTTGAGTCTCCAAGCCCATTTGGAGATCCAACAGCTGCTTTGTGCTTTGTTTTCTTTGGATAGTGGGAGAGACTGTGGGCTTTTTAATCCATTTCTTTAGGTCTATTTTGGTGGCTTTTAACTTTTTCTCCCAAACATAGCTGGGTGATCCTTGAACATGAATGGACCATGCCTTATTCACTGTATCCAAAAACCCTTCCCTGTTTGCCCATAGTGGGCTGAACCGGAAGGGGATTGGTCCTAGGTTTTCTTCTTCTTCCATCAGAAGGAGGATGGGTTTATGGTTTGAGTTCCACTTTGGTAGGATTTTTGTGGAAATGATCATCTTCTCAGAGAGGAAGGAACTTTGAAGAAGGAATCTGTCCAGCCTGGCTGAGATATGCTCCTCCCCTATCCTGTTATTTATCTAGGTGTGTAGCCCTTTTTTTGGCTTGAAGTCCATTAAATCCCATTGTTGAATCAGGTTTTCCACTAAGGGGAGGAAGTAGTCCCTATTGCTAGTTCCTCCTCTTTTTTCCTTTGGGTCTAGGATTAGATTGTAGTCTCTAGCAATAATTATATTACTGAGGGAGTAAGCTTCCAAACAATCAGTCAAGGTTTGCTAGCATTGTTCCTTTTCTACATAGAGTACAAGAACATAGAGATTAAAGAGAGCAATGTTTATCTTACTTGGTAGGTGTCGGAGTTCAGTGTAAATCCAGTGTTGTGTCTAAAAGGAGCTCTCAAGCTGGAATTTGTTAGCCTCCCAGAGAGTGGCTAACTCGTTGCATGTACCTCTAGCACTTACCACTTTTCCAGCTTTTGTTTTCCATTTTTCTTTACTTCTCCTTCTATTTTAGTCTCTTTGGAGCATGAGGATCTTGGGAAGTTCTGACTTTACTAGGTTCTTGACTGCTTCAGATTTTGATGGGTTCCCCAGTCCTCTGCAATTCCAAGAGACTAATCACATTATTTACAGGTAGGGGTTGGGGCAACACCTCCCTTGGGAGGCCTGGTTCTAGTATTTCTTCCGATAGACATCTCTATAGTGGCCTGACTACCTTGCATTTTTTCTCTCTCTACTTCTTCTTCTCTAGCCTCTTTGTGAGATTTTCTCCCGACTCTTTTCAAGGGCCTCTCAACTATTTCATCTTCTGAGGATCCCGATGTCTTAGGGGTCTTCTTTCTTTTCATATCTACATAGGTAGGGGAACTAGAGGAACCTTTGGGGTTTGGATTGGTTCCTCTTTCCTTTTGCTTTCTTCCATGTTGTTTGCCTTTTGTTCAATCTCTTTATCTGCTGGATCTTGGGGTTCTTCTGGTGTGATGAGAATATCAAAGGGGTTGGTTTATATGTCTGTTATTGGAGGGATTGAACTTCCTTCTACTTGGGGTTCTGGAGGAGCAACCCTCCCAGTGGAGGTGACTTTCCCTTTGTTCCTGTTGCTCTGCTTGGCTGGTCCTGATTTCTTGACCTGAGTCTATTGATCTCCCTTCTCTTTCTCAACTACATCCTCTGATTTCTTTTTACAATGCTTGGCAAAGTGCCCATAGCCATTATAGTGTCTGCATTTAAATGGTAGTTGCTCGTAATCTAGCACTTGTATGTGTGACCAATCAACCATCATGAGTTTAATGGCTTCAAGGAGACCTTCCTCCAGGTCTACTTCTACAAAAATTCTAGCATAGGAATACCGGTATCTTCTTTTTGCTCGGTTGATGTATTTGCCTAGCTTGTTGCCTATGGTTTCCAAGGATTTAGGGTTCCGGCAGTGAAGAGGAAGGTGGGGCAATCTCACCCAGACTGCAATAGCCAAGGGCACATCCAAGGTCGGGTCGAAGTCTAGAGTCCAATGATTCAGATATAGTCCCTGAGGCCCCATGAAATATAGGTCGTTTCAGAATATTAGGTTTCTTTCTTCTACTACTTTGAATAAAAAACAAAGAATCCTTTGCCGAAAAAATGGCTTTTTATTCCTTCTTTGATAGGTGAATGCCAGTTCCTTTGAACCCAGGCTTCTACCGCTTTTGGCGACAACCATAAACATGTGAACTAACTGATAAGTCCTCTTTCTACTAGTTTTAAAGCCGCTTTGCAAGGCTCTTCAGTAGGCATAGCAACTGTGGCAATAGTTGCCATTTTTTTCAGGAACTTTTGTTGGTTTTCGGATGCTAGCCTTTTATTGCAATTTGCAACCAGATCCCAGAATGCATCTAGCTCTAGTGGCAAGGGAGTTTCCTTTTCACGACCCCCTCCTAGGGCCATGAATTTGGAGCTTTGCATAGTCTCGAGGTTGGTTGTCTCTTTGTGTGCTCCCCTGGCTTCCTCCTTCCGAACGGAGGCTGCACCAGGCTCCCACTAACTGGATCCTCTCGTGAAGGATGCTCTAGGTTCCCGCTCTGAACTCCTCTCAGATCATGTCTAGAAATTCTTTCTATAACTATCAATGTGTCATTTTTAACGACCATGTGTTTTTCTCAATTCTATACCAAGTGTGCCCCCACTATGTAAGCACAACTTGATGAACTTGACATGTTTTAGAAAATTTTGTATTAATTTTCAAAATGTGCATGATTCAACAATTGTGTTTTTAGTCTTTCAATGTTTTTAAATATCAATTCTAAGATCGTAAAATGCATGATGAAATTTCAAGGGTTAAATCAATTAAATGCATGAGGTAACTTCAAGGGTTATCTCAATTTTATGAATTTTTAATCTTTTTAAATAGAAATTTCAATAATTTTAAATGCATGTTGTAACTTGAAGATTTACAACAATTTTTTGAATTCATGATCTTTTTAAATAACATTTAAAAAAAATTGTAAATCCACAAGGTAAGTTTTTAAATATCATGCATGTTTATATATCTATAGATATCCATATCATGGACATGCATTTTCCACATGATTCTTCGAGGTGAAAATCAATAGAGTCTCATGCATCTACTAGAGTGGGAGGTCAAGGTCGTGGATCAAAGAGAATATCAAATGAATCGGGGGAGGTCCATTGTTCACATCGTGGTATATATTTGTGCATTTACTTAAATGATATATAAGTAGAATCATATGTATGTACATATAAATATTGAAAATTGATTCTCTATTTTTTAGATGATTCTCTCACAATGTTGTCGCATGACGATGGTCAACATTCTCTGAGTGGTCATCAATCTCAGGGTGGTCAACATTCTCCGAGTGGTTATCTATCTCATAGTGGTCAACATTCTTTGGGTGGTAATCAATCTCAGGGCGATCAACATTCTCCGGGTGGTCAACATCATTTTGATAAAATATACAAGTCTGTATTGCATACATGTATGAATACATTTGTTCATAATTTTTTTATATTTATGAAATTATGTATATATTGATCCAAAGGGTGAAAATGTTGGTCCAAGTAGACGTAAGCGAAGCCGGACGGTTCAAGAAGAAGGTGAGACACCAACTTCCTTTTATCCATTTGATATTCTGAATGAGCTTCCTTAGGATACAAACCTCTTACAATGCACATTACAAAAGTGAAAAAATCATTATTCTAAAATGAGGAAAGATCTTGGGAGTTTGAAGCTCCATGTAGAGAGTAGAGAAAGCTTGGAAATAATTATACACTCTCTAAGCTCATTTCTCGAAGCTTACAAGAATCTTGGGCCAAGCATAGATTCATTTATAAATATGATGAGGCATAGGAAGGAAATAGTGTTTAGTCAATTTAGTGTCCTAATTTGCTTGCATGAATTATCAACCAAGGTTTGTAGACTGATGAAGTGTGATGCACTATATGTGCTTAGTTAATTTTTCTCTTACTTTGTTGTTTTGTATTTTTGTGTTTGTTTTGGGGGTTTCTGTTCTTTGATGTCTAAGAATATATAATCTATGAGAAATTTACATGGATCTAATGAGTTTTCAAAGGAAGGATAGGTTCCTAAGTTAGCCTAATCTCCTAAAAAGGGACCAAGAAGAATTTTTAACTAGTTAGGACCTAATAAGAGAAACACAGTATCTATCTTATCTACCATTTAGTCCTAATCCATGGATCTAATTCTTACAGCCAAAATTCATATTGATGTAGAAGGTAATTCAATAATTGCATTCATTTAACCATTCAACCATTCAATTTTGGAACATGATAGCATCAATCTCCTTGAAATGATTTTTTGTAATGTCAAGTGATGCAACTAAGTAATGACCTGAAAATAGAAAAGAAAAGATGACAAATTGTAAAAATGACAATATGCTGAGTAAGCTTAAATCACTGCATGAATTAGATATTCAACTAATTAAGTTAGAATTATCATTATTTTGAAATGGTTTTGAGAACACCTATTAATACAACCAATTGACAGTTCTATGCTAAGAAAACGAGTAATCAAAATAGTAAGAAGCTAAGCAATTGTGTATTCTCATTTCTCCATTTTTCATTAAGTCGTTTATCATACAATATCTCAGAAGAATAAGACTTGCACAATTGTGATTTTTACCTTTACACTATTGGTTACAAAACTGAAATGAAACAAGACTAGAGAGAATGGACTTGCAGAAAACAGAGTAGTAGAAATTAAAATGAAAACAACAAGTGAAAAACCTTCTTCAATGTAGGGGCCCTCTACAACTGATGTGGCTAGATGACAGCTAATTAAAGATGCACTCTTAAACAACCATTGACAAAACAAAGTTTGTATATTAACAAAACGATGTTTGAACAAATTTTTTAACAAAAAGCCTATAATCCCCTCTATCCTAACTACTTCTTGGTCTCATTTAACCGATATTTATAGAAAAAAACATAATTGCTTAAGAGAAAATCCTATTACAGGTGCCTTGATCCAAATCTATCATGACTGTTTATAGAAAGACATGCTAGAAATGGCCTTATTTGAATTGTAATGAGATTGTTAAACTTCTTGAATAGCTACAAGTGGCCTAATCTGCATTAACTCCTCAACTTCTGATCAGCTACAAGTGGCTTAATCCACATTAACTCTTCAAGAGAATTGTTAGGCTCCTGATTAGCTATGAAATATCAAGAGTCCTACTGCTACTAGATAACGTATTTGACTCCATCTTTGACCATGATTTTGGGCATGCTTTTCTTTCGATCTGGATTGAGTGAGTAGGATAGGATCCATGTAGAGATGATTCTGGAGATGCCCATGTGGCCCAATTCTTCATTTGACACCTATAACCTGCCAAACCATGAGAGTAGCTATGGAACTCATAGTTCGCTGCAGATAGGCTACGTTTTGTAGCTAATTTGCAAAAATATATTAAAATAGCAAGAAAATGAAAATATAATATGGTGGTCGTTTTAATGTTTTCCTAAGACAAAATCTATCATTTATCATTGATTGGATTTGTAGTCTTGTAAGAAATCAAGAGAAAGAGGTGAGATCAAATGTCAAGGGGAAGGTAATTCTGAGGTTCAACATACCCCCACGGCAAAATCATTGCATGTGCTCATGCAATTTGCCAAAAATGTGAGTTCTTCTTTTCTAATGTATTTTCTGAGACACTTCTGCTAGTGCATCAAATTTTCTTCTTTTGCTCTTCTTTTAAATGACTATCATTCTGGGTTTCCTCATAAGAAGCTTGTATTTGAGGTTGATGAATGTTCTATTCAGACTTCTATTCTTCCTTTTCAACTTCCTATTTTTCTTATACCACAATCCTAGATTTAGAATGGTATTATCATGAATAGCCTTGTCCAATTTACTATGTTCCCTCAAGGTTTCATTCTCCTTTTTGATATGTCTATTCAATATCTCTAATTCGTAGATTTCTTGTTTGAGAGAGTCAATTAGAGGTTCTTGTGGATTGACAAAGTGTTCTGGATTCATTGAGGCACTTATCTTCTCCATTGATTATATATAATCATATATTTGTTGTTGTACTAGGTCTATGCCTGGAGATCTTCTACTTTGGCTACCTTCAAAATGATGGTCAGGAGAATTTTGAGGGCTGTGTGCAGAAGAGATGTTTATAGGAGAAGTTTCTGGGGTTTCCTCTTCTAAGTTTATGAACTCTATCCCTTTTGATGGTGTTTTCTTTGCCAATCCTTGGAGTCTAGAGCTTCTTATAGGTTATGGATGACTTACATTCTCTTTCTTTGTGACCTCTTCCTCTTTTCCTATCTTTCCTCTTGGTTTGATTTGTTTCCTGATTTCTGTCAACTCTGAGGATATTAATTTTTCATCATCTTTCTGTGATGAAGACTTAGGTTTATCTTTAATGGTTATCCCAATTTTCTTTCTTCTACTTTTTCTAACATTATCTTCTTTGGGTGACTCTGGTGCTTCTTGAAAATGATTTCTAATGAAGAAATCCTCCCAGGTATCTCCTATGCCTTTTAAATGAAACTCAATGAGTATCTTTATCAACCCATGATGGTACATGGTTGTGTCTATGAACTCTATTTTCTTCTACACATTTGAGGCCATCCTTCTTAAACTATTTAGTAGGAAGAAAGGAAGATAGATTTATCCATTTTCTAGGAAATTCATCAATAAACGTATTTGGTAGACATACATGCACCTGAATCTCCCCTCATAGGTGATAAATTTTTGTAATATCAAAAGCATGCTCCTCCATTTACTTTTAAGAGCTGAAATGGGAATTCCTTTTCTAAAAACAGAGACATCCATAACCGGGTTCCAGAGGATTGCTTTCCATGATTCACTATGGAATTCCTTGCTTTTGAACCAACTTTCACCCTGTCTTGGAAGTACTGTAGCCTCTGTTATGAATGATTCTGTTACTGCAAACTTAATATCTCCAATTTCTACCTCTGTACCATCAAAAGATCTAGCAAAATATTTTGTGATCTCTTTATGAAATCCATCAATTTTTTTGATGAATTTGAGCCATCCAGCCTTCTACAGCATTTCCTTGAGTTGTGGGTATCCTTCCATATATTTTTCTCCCACTAGTTTTGACCTTATAATGATTCCCATGTCTTCTGCTTCGCAAAATTCCTTAACCTTCAGAATTACCCTTCCTGGTTTATGACATGGATTCACTGTGAGTATGATGAAAAGAACTGCATGTTTGCGTGAAATAATTAGATGGTAATGGTTTTGGAGAGTCATGGACAAATATGTCACGTCATAGTCATGACTATTAAAAACAATGAGGGAGTTAATTATGGATTGTTATGTGATGGAAGATGGATGGTGTGGCGGATATGCAGTACGATAGAGATGGGAATCAAATCAAATGATGATTTGTCATGGAGACATATGAATGCCCATATTATACATATTCTATGTTCTAACCTCGCTATTTTAAAATAATTTTTGCACTTTTACCTCTTGGAACTTAAACTTCTTGTTTGTTGTTTTTCTTTGATGTTGATCCATAGATATCCTTCCTAGCATATTAGTGTTCAAAAAAAGATTCTTCAATTCCCTGCAATCAACATTTATTTGGAACAGAGTTGCAGAATGGAGTTATGGCTGCAGAATCAAACTGTCTACGAAATGGAGTTAGCTACAGAACATGACAATGATGAGATATGGCTATGGAACATGGATGTGAAATAAAATGAAAACGAAGTGTAATGAAAGGAAAATGGAATATAACAGTGAAAGGGAATGCAAGTGAAGTGAGATGAAATGAATTTTCAGATTAGGGACTACAAAAGAATGTAGCTTTATGTCACTACTTATTACAGAAAGAAAATAGGAAATATAGGATGTCAGAAATCTCTAATTCTCACCTTGTATTTCCTGTATAAGTAAGCCAATGAACAATTTGTTTTCAGACTTATATCTATATCTATAATATGTGTGTGTGTGTGTGTGTGTGTGTGTAGTTATATGTGTGTGTGTGTGTGTACAAGAAAACTAAGTTAGTGGAAAAGAAGAAGAATTCTTCGCCAACTTCATCTTAGTGTTATCTTGGAAAATTCTGACAAAATCCTCCCTTGAAATTGGCTTATGATATATCTTTAATCGATTACCATTTACAAGGAGAGGTATCTTTCCCTCATCTATTGTCCTTATTCTTACTGCTCCATTATTAAAGACTTCTTCAGTATCATATGGCCCAAGCCAATGAGTCTGGAACTTCCCTTGAAAATATTTGAATTTTGAATCGAACAAAAGTTTCGAATCTCCTGCTTTAAACTTCTTCTCCTTGATATACTTATCATGCCATTTAGCCCTTTGGTGTTGGACTAAACTAGTTCTTTGAACTACATCCTCCCTAATTTCATCAAGCTCATTGAGTTGCTCCAACCTATGTTTCTATGCTTCTGATAAATCCAGTCCCAATTGGACTACCATATTGAAGGTTCTAATTTGAAACTCTATAGGGAACAAGACTTGCTTCCCATAAACAAGTTCATAGGGAGCATGTCCTGTTGTGTTCCTCCATGTGGTTCTGCAGGCCCATAAGGCTTCTGGAAGCCTTTTTGCCCAATCTCTTCTGTGTAGATGTATAGTCTTAGTGAGAATTCCTTCAATCACCTTATTGGTAGATTCAACTTGACCGTTTTCTTGTGGATGGTAAGGAGTAGGCTTCCTATGTTTTATCGTGTATTCTTATACAAGTCTTTCCACCATTCTAGATGTAAATTGAGATCCTTGATCTGTCACTATTTATCTTGGGACACTGAAACAAGTGAATATGTCCTCAAAAGGAAAATTAACTATAGATTTCTCATTAGCAAAAGGTAATGCTTTATCTTCTACCCATTTAGTGACATAATCAGTGCATACCAAAATATACTTCTTTTGTTTAGATGGAGGATTAATTGGTCCAACAAAATCCAAGGCCCATTTTTCAAAAGGTTCAATGAGTACTCGAGTTTTAGTGGCATTTCATCTAAGGGAGCAGGTTTCCTTATCCTTTGACATTGGTCACACCTTTTGACATACTCTTTGGCATCTCTGAAGATGGAGGGCCAATAATATCCTAAATGAATGATTTTATAGGTTGTCCTTTTGTCAGCAAAGTGTCCACTAGAAGGTTCATCATGGCATGCCTTAAGAATTTCAGGCATTTCATCTTCTCGAACACATCTTCTTATCATGAGATCTGGATTTGTTTTATACAATTCATTAGTAATCCATGAGTAATTTCCACTTGTTTGACTAATTTTTCTTTTCTCCTGAGGAAATAGATGTGAAGGTAATTTTCTTGTGACTAAATAATTAGCAATATCTGCAAACCAAGGAGTTTGGGTAGTTATTGCAAAAAGATATTCATCAGGAAATTTATCTTCAACTGGAGTGTTATGTTTGATATTTTTAGTTCTGGACAAGAAATCAGCAACTGTATTTTGTTTTCCAGTCCTATCTAAAATAGTGATGTTGAACTCTTGCAGGAGTAATAACCATCTTGTAACTCTGCTATTAGTAATCGGTTTATTCATTAAGTATCTAATTGCAGAGTGATATGTATGAACAAAGGTTTTGTATCCTGTTATATAATGTCTGAACTTGTTGATAGCGTGAACAATAGCTAAGAATTCCTTTTTAGTTACAGTGTAATTTAACTCAGTCGGAGTCAAATTCTTTCTTGTGTAGTAGATGGCATAAGGGATCAGATATTTTTGTCCTAATACAACTCCCAGAGTTGTATCTAAAGCATCTGTTGAAATTTGAAAAGGTAGTTTCTAATTTGGACCTCTTAAGAGGGGTGCCTCAAAAAATTTGCTTTCAAAGTCTCAAATGCCAACTGGCAATCAAAATTCCAATTGAATTCACAATCCTTGGTGAGAAATTTGAAGAGTGGTGATGCTAGTTTAGTGAAATTTTCTATAAACTTTCTATAATATCCTGTGAATCCTAAAAAACTTCTAACATCCTTTTGACAACTTGGAATTGATAATTTAGAGATGATTTAAACTTTAGATTTATCAACCTTAATTCCATCTCCTGAAATGTGATGTCCTAAAATAATCCCTTTTGTAAACATCATAAAACATTTTTCATGGCTTAGTGAAAGGTTTTCTTCCTTACATCTTTTAAGAACTTTTTCCAAATTTTCTAATGCTTCCTCATATGTATTCCCATAAATTGTAAAGTCATCCATATATACCTCTACACAATCATGTATCAGATCAAAAAAATTTCCTAGTACTACTCTTTGAAATGTTGCAGGTGCATTGCATAATCCAAAAGGAAGTACTTGGTAGGCAGAAGTTCCCCATGGGTAGGTGAATGTGGTTTTATCTTTATCTTTAGGTGCTACCTAAATCTGATTGTAACCACTAAAACCATCCAAGAATGAGAAGTAATTTTCACCTGCTAATGTATCTAACACTTGATCTATAAAGGGAAAATAAAAATGATATTTCAGGGTAGCTTTATTCAATTCTTGATAATCAATACATACCCTCCATTTACCATTCTTTTTAGGCACAATCACTAGAGGAGAAAACCACCGGCTATTTGAAATTGGGTAGATAAAATTTACATTCAGCAATTTTTGCAACTCTTCTTTCACAATTTCCCTAAGATTTGGATTCATCCTTCTTTGAGGTTGTCTGATAGGTTTACAGTTTTCCTCAATGTAGATGTGATGTATACAAGTCTTAGGACTAATTCCTTTCATGTCAGCGTATTCCCATGCATATGCAGAAGAATGTTGTTGTAAAGTTTTGATTAGATTTTCCTTTTGTAATTTTTCCAAGTTATTGTTTATGTTCAATGTTTTCCCTGGAAATATTTCAACTGTAGAGCTACCAAATTCTTCCATAGAATAAAGAGGCATCTGTCTAGATGACAAATATTCAATATTAGATTTTTCTTGAAACTAATCATGTTCATATTTTGGAGATGATTCAAAAATTTCCATTGTATTTAAGATTTGATTATCTTCACTAATGGTTGAAATAGTAAAGAGAAGCTGAATATCATTTTCATCATCAATCCATTATTTTTCATATATATCTATATTGTTCTTGTTGGAGGATATAAAGTGAATTTTGTAGTTGAATTACCATCAGAGATATACATATCACCAGATCTACAGCTAATGAAAGCATCAGTTGTAGCCAGCCAAGGTCTTCCTAATATAAGTGGATGTCCTCCTAGATTTCTCTTTGGGGTTAGGATCATAAAATCAACAGGGTACTCCCAAGAGTCTAAGGACACTGAAATAACTTATAACACACCATCTGGTTTGATTACAGATTTAGCTGCCAATTGCAGTAATGCAAGTGTATAAAGAAGATTGGGAAGTTTGAGCTGTTCCATGGTTTGTTTGCTCATGATGTTTATTGTTGTTCCTAAGTCAATCAATGTATTTGGGATTTCAACTCCATTGATATGTGTTTGTACAATTGGACTTCCTGGATCTACATATTTTTGTATGACAATTTTTCCCATCATTATGTCTACTATTTTTCCTACTAGGTGAAATCTTTTTACTTCTTTTTTTTCTTCCTGGTTTCTTCATGCTCAACTCTTTTATTGTTTTAGCTAGAATTGAAATCTCCTTAATGACTTGTAACAAAGGGGTTTTGATATAGACATTTCAATTCATCTAGAAAATTATAATTAGGCAACATAATATGCTTTTCTACCCCTCTATCAACTTGTAATATTTCTGGAAAAGGAGGTGTAGAAGTAGATACTAGTTGTTGCTCTGTGATAGGTATTGAGTTTATTGGTTCTTTCTATTTTTCATTTTCAGTGTTATGGTTTTGAGGAGATGTTCCTTTAAAACTTTTATTTTGCTGTAGAGAATATTCCTCAGAATTGTCTTGTTCTTGAATAACCACAAAAGTTTTTTTATTTTCTAATATCCTACCAGATCTCAATTAGACATCATTTAGATCTAATGGAGTGATCATGTAAGTTGGAAATTGTTGTCCTTCCACCATATAGGTATTCTGAGGATTTTTATTGTTAGGGTTAGGTAATGGTTGGGCAGGTAATTGATTTGGTCTTTGTGGAAATGGCAGTGAAAGTTGAGGGTTTTGGTTTTGAAGTTGGGGTGAATTTGTTGGGGAGGATAGTTTGGATATGATGGAGGATATTGATAGTATGGAGAGAATCTTCCATAATAATTATGCATTCCTTGAGCCCAAGGTTGAGTTTGAGATTGAGATTGAGGCTAAGGTTGTTGCCAAGAATTCCAATTTGGAGGGGGCTGCATATACATTTGGTTGTTAAAACCCTGATTTTGCTGCCTTTGCCAAGGTCTTCTAGAGACAAAGCAAAGAGACTCTGTTGGATTTGAAATTGTGTCTTCTTGAAAAACAACCTTAAGACTAGGGATTGAAGGACAACTTTTGGTCTCATGGTTTTTTGAACAAATCACACAAGTCTCTATGACATTTTCATCTAAAGGGCATTCTCTTAAAGCGTGCTTCTTTCTGCATTTGGGACAGAAAATAGCAAAGCATCAGTTTCGGTTTTCTGCTTGTTTTGTAACTTAAGGGTGTCTATCTATTCACTAAGGCTCCATAGAATATCTATTTTAAATTCATCAAGCATGTTTCCAATTTTTGCCCTACTCACTGATCTAGTTGCAAATTTATTCACCCTAACAAGAGAAGGATCTCTTGGACCTTTCCTTGTTTTGGATTTTCCTCTTGAGAGATGAACACATAATTCTCCTATGTCACTTAATGGGAGTTGAGAGATATCTCCCTTCCCCATCATGCTAAGGATATCTATCCACTCATCTCTAATGGATTTTAATAGAAGAGATTTTAAAGTATCTTGATCTAAGTTATCCATTTTTTCTCTTTTTAAGTTATAGATTAAATCCTCTAAATTTTCATCCTCTCTTTGCATCATTTTGAAAACTTCATCCTTGTGATTGATAAGCACACAATAATCCAAATACCTGTCCAAAAACACTTTCTTCATGTCATTCCATGTTCTAATGGACTGAATGACCAACCCCATGAACCACTTTAAAGCATCTCCTTTCAACGTTGAAGGGAACAATTTGAGTTTTTGAGAGTCTTGTAAATAATCATAAGTTCTGCACAAGACTTCAAATTCAAATAAGAAGGTTTCAGGGTCTTCACATTTTAATCCATGAAAGTTTGGGAGGACAGAAGGTGAGATATTTTTCATTGTGGCATCTGTTTCTTCATCAACTATAGGGAATCCAAAAGAATTATCAACTTCCCTATTTCCTCTACCTCCTCCATTATTTTCTCTACCTCCTCCTCCTCCAAACAATGGGAATTCTCCATCCTCTCCTTCTTTTTCCGTTATAGTTTCTTCAGAGTCAATATAAGATTCAACCTGCAAAGTTAATTGCTCTTCCTCTGGTTCCTCTATTAATGGTATGTGGAAGAGAGGTTCTACTTCTTCTTCTCCACTAGGTATTCTTAATTCTTCAACTAAAATACGTTCCCTTGTGGAGGTGAAAGAGGCTACTTCTTCTGTTGGAGATCCAAGATTTTCCTCCTCTAGGACTACCTCAGTAGATGAAGTAGGAGATTCTCTAGATTGAATTTCTGACCTTAGAACTTTAGGAGGTCTATGGCTAGGAATATGAGCTTGAGATGTAGGTGTATACCTTCTTAGTCTTGGTGGAGTAGGTGGTGTTGTAGGAATTGAACTCCTGCCTCTAGTTACAAATCTACCCCTAGAGTCTCTTTCTCTACGCATATCATTTTTTTTTTAATGTAAGAGATAAGGTTGCCTAATTACACTTCCTTGGCAATGAAGTCAAAATGTTTAGTCAATTTCGTGTCCTAAATTGCTTGCATGAATTATCAACCTAGGTTTGTAGACTGATGAAGTGTGATGCACTATATGTGCTTAGTTAGCTTTTCTCTTACTTCGTTGTTTTGTATTTTTGTGTTTTTTTGGGGGGTTTTCATTCTTTGATGTCTAAGAATATACAATCTATGAGAAATTTACATGGACCTAATGAGTTTTTAAAGGAAGGATAGGTTCCTAAGTTAGTCTAATCTCCTAAAAATGGACCAAGAATCATTTTTAACTAGTTAGGACCTAATAAGAGAAACATAGTATCTATCTTATCTACCATTTAGTCCTAATCCATGGATCTAATTCTTACAACCAAAAGTAATATTGATGCAAGAGGTAATTCAATAATTGCATTCATTTAACCATTCAACCATTCAATTTTGGAACATGATAGAATCAATCTTCTTGAAATGATTTTTTTGGAATGTCAAGTGATGCAACTAAGAAATGACTTGAATGTAGAAATTCTGACTGTAGATTAACCTGATTATGCAATATAACTAAAGCAAAATACTTAATATACTTCTACAATCAAACTTGCAAAATCTTAATTGATTTGAGCAAGACCAAACAGAACACATATACCAGAGAAGAAGAATCAATACACATGAAACATACAATAATACTCTGGGGAAAGCCTTAGCTAAAAACATCGCTATTTGTATTATCATACAAGGTCGAAATACATCAATATTACACAAAGCTTTAGCTCTCACAGCTAGCTAGCTCTCAGTTCAATCCTCCTGGATGCTCACAAGCAAACGAGGCTTCTCACAAACCTTCTCCTCTACCCTCCAAGCCTCCTATTTCCTTACGCAGTTTCTCCTGGGTGATCCTCCTGTTACCAAGTGTAACACTGATCTCTCACACTGATCTCACACCCTATAAAACTGGGCAATCCTCAAGGAACCTTGTTCCTTCTACATGAATGAGTTTCCTTTATAGGAAAATTCCTCCAACTGATAGTACAATGTCCCTGTCTCTAATCTCAACTAGGTCTTTGTCTGAACTGACATGCATGAGTTATTTATGAGATAATATTTAGTTATCTGGAGTACACTAGTTTCATGCATGCATGCATTAACTGACTGAACTCACAATTAGTTCCTCAAACTGTTTGGAACTAATTTAACTGAACTTAACTCAGTTAATTGAGCTAACTAATTACAACTCAAATACAACTCATCCTTATCTCCTTAATTAAGGGATAACTGTTGCATGACTTCACAAAGACTTCTAGCATGAATTTCTCCAACTAATTAACTTAAGATGAATTAATTAATTATTTTTCAAGCCGCTGGTGAGACTAAATTCGAATTTTAATTCTCAATTTTAATTCAAGGACAAATTAAAATTGGAATATTCTGAATGTTATTTTTAGCATTTCTATTTTTATCATTTCTTGTTGCTATTCTCAACACTCCCTCTCAAGAAGAAAGGAATTCAACTCGATCCTGATCCTGAACCTTTGGAATGTTCTGCATGCAACACTTTTCTCTAGTGTTGTAGCTCCAGTAACTCAGAAAATAAAAAAAAAAAAAAATCTATCCTGAATCAGTATGATGCATCTGTCATCAAAGTCTCTGACTACTATTGCCTCTATCAACTGAAATCTCCGCGCTTTTGTTGACTCAACCTATTTGCACTGTTGTCAATCCTTATTTGCGCTCTTCAGTATCTGACTACTATAGCCTCTGTCACTTTGATCTATGACTGCATCAATCCCATTGATTCCTCTTGCTACTATGTACTTTGGGCTCCCGTAGCAAGGTATGATCCATGAGATAAAACCTCTCAATGGACCCTTCCCAATTTCAGCCTTCTTGGGATTATCACATCACATCGCCCCACCTCACACCTAGAGGTATGGTTGCATGTGATCCCTCTGCTGACTTGGCTTGAAATTTCCCCCTATTGGAGGTCTCTACATGAGTGGATGCCTCCACTCGGTCTCCTCTCAACATCTCCAATTGAGGCTCCTCCACAATTTTCTAAGACTTCTTCTGGGGCTGCATGTTGAGAGGTAATTTACTCTCCCTCTCAACCACCAAGTCTCTAACATTTGCCTTGCTCCTCAAGGCTTTGCATGCATCTTAAACCTCAAGAGCATACATGTTCTGTACCCGTGAACCAATCCGTTTCACTTGTCACGTGGTGACGTGTCTAAGGAAAACCTTTCCCTTACCGAAGACAACATCGTAGCCTTTGTCCTCCAACATTGGGATCGATACTAAGTTCTTCTTCAGTCCAGGTAAATACTTCACATCTATCAAGGTGATAGAAGCTCCATGCTCCCTATGAAAAGAAACCGTGCCCACTCCTGAAACACTATACTTTTCATTGCCACCTATCTCTATGAGTATCTTGAGGTCTTTCTCCTCCAAGGTAATGAATAAACTTTTATCGCCCATCATGTGGAATGAGGGTCCACTGTCAAGAAAACAACCACAACCCATCATCGAAGACACCATGCATGTGATGAGGGTGAAGTCCATTTCAAACTGAGAGGCCAATGCCTCACCTTCACGTCCTTCTGAGGATCCCTTCTTGGACTTATTCGATGGCCAATTAGTCACATAATGACCCATCTTGTGGCAATTAAAGCATCTCACTTTAGACTTGTAAACCTTCTTCCCTCCATGAGAAGAATTCAATTTGGGATCAGAATCCTTCTCCTTCCCTTTCCTTGCCTTACTCGCTAAGGCTAGATTTTCTTCATCCTCCTTGGATGAAGAACCATCTCGTGTGCTCCTCCTGATCTCCTCCTGCATGAGATCTGACCACAGTCATTCCCAATCCAATAGCTTCTCCCTTCCATTCATAGAGTCTTGGTAGCTATGCTAGCTCTTAGGAAGGCCAAGGAGAGTGAGACTCACCATATCATCATCAGCAGTAGTTATTCCCACACTTCCAAGCTCATCTCTACAGGTGGTGAGCTTGTTCAAATATGTGGAAATAGTATCACCGTTCTCCATATTGATTCTTCGAAGCTTGTCCTTGAGCACCAATTTCCTCTGGTAGCTACTGCTCCGATATAGGTCCTTCAATGTCTTCCACATTGAAAATGGAGTCTCCTTCCCATGGAGACTCGAGACAATATGGTCTCGAACTCCCTCAAGGATGATCCATCTCACCCTCGCCACACACTTCTTCCATTCAGCCAACTCTTGTGCATTAGCTGTAGCTGGCTTAGGGATTTCTTGACTAATGAAATCCTTCAAACCATTCTCTTCTAATACTGCTTCCATGTGATCTTTCCATGCTATGTAATTCGAGCTGCCATCCAAGGCATACTTGAGTCTCAAGCCATAGAATGCCATTGACCAACCTGAAGTATGAGATGAATTCAATTTGTACCTACAATCCTGAACTTCAAACTTCAAATTCTCCTCTCTATATACTATTTACTGCTTTGATAACCTTTGCTCTGATACCATGTAAAAATTCTCACAGTAGATTAACCTGATTGTGCAATATAACTAAAGAAAAATACTTAATCTACTTCTACAATCAAACTTGCGGAAGCTTAATCGGTTTGAGCAAGTTCAAATAGAACACATATACCAAAGAAGAAGAAGCAATACACATGAAACACAGAAGAATACTCTGGGGAAAGCCTCAGCTAAAAACCTCACTATCTGTATTATCATACAAGGTGGAAATACATCAATATTACACAAATCTTTAGCTCTCACAACTAGTCATATCTCAGTACAATCCTCCTGGATTCTCATAGGTAAACAAGGCTTCTCACAAACCTTATCCTCTACCCTCCAAGCCTCCTATTTCCTTGCGCAGTTTCTCCTGGGTGATCCTCCTGTTACCAAGTGTAACACTAATTTCTCACACTAATCTCACACCCTGTAAAACTGCACAATCCTCAAGGAACCTTGTTCCTTCTGCATGGATGAGTTTCCTTTATAGGAAAAATTCCTCCAACTGATAGTACAATGTCCTTGTCTTTAATCCTCAACTGGGTCTTTTGTTGAAACTGACATGCATGATTATTTATGAGAGAATATTCAGTTATCTGGATACACTAAGTTTCATGCATGCATGCATTAACTAACTGAACCTAGAAATTAGTTCCTCAAAATGTTTCGAACTAATTTAACTGGACTTAACTTGTTAACTGAGTCTAACTAATTACAACTCAAATACAAACTCATCCTTATCTCCTTAATTAAGGGATAACTTCCTTAATTTAAGGGATATTGTTGCATGACTTCACAAGACTTCTAGCTTTAATTTCTCCAACTAATTAACTCAAGATGAATTAATTAATTATTTTTCAAGCAGCTGGTGAGACTAAATTCTAATTTTAATTCTTAATTTTAATTCAAGGACAAATTAAAATTGGAATATTTTGAATGCTATTTTTAGCATTTCTTGTTGTTATTCTCAACGCTGACAACAGAAAAGAAAAGATGACAGATTGTAAAACTGACAATATGTTGAATAAGCTTCAATCACTACATGAATTAGATCTTCAACCAATTAAGTTAGAATTATCATTATTTCGAAATGGTTTTGAGAACATCTATTAATACAGCCAATTGACAGTTCTGTGCTAAGAAAATGAGTAATCAAAATAGTAAGAAGCTAAGCAACTGTGTATTCTCATTTATCCATTTTTCCTTCAGTCATTTCTCATACAATATCTCATAAGAATAAGACTTGCATAGTTGTTATGTTTACCCTTACACTATTGGTTACAAAACTGAAATGAAACAAGACTAGAGAAAATGGACTTGCAGAAAACATAGTAGTAGAAATTAAAATGAAAACAACAAGTGAAAAACCTCCTTCAGTGCAGGGGCCCTCTACAACTGATGTGGCTGGATGACAGCTAATTAAAGATGCACTCTTAAACCACCATTGACAAAACATTGTTTGTATATTAACAAAACAGAGTCTGAACAGAGTTTTTAACAAAAAGCTTGTAATCCCCTCTAGCTTCTAACTACTTCTCGGTCTCATTTAACCGATATTTATAGAAAAAGCAACATAACTGTTTAAGAGAAAATCCTATTACAGGTGGCTTGATCCGAATCTATCATGACTATTTATAGAAAGACATGCTAGAAATGGCTTGATTCGAATTGTAATGAGATTGTTAAACTTCTTGAACAACTACAAGTGGTCTAATTTGCATTAACTCCTCAACTTCTAATCAACTACAATTGGCTTAATCTGCATTAACTCTTCAATAGAACTATTAGAATCCTGATTAAATACAAAATATCAAGAGTCCTACTACTACTAGATAATGTATTTGACTCCATCTTTGACCAAGATTTTACTCATGCTTTTCTGTCGATTTGGACCAAGTGAGTAGGATAGGATCCATGTAGAGATGATTCTGGAGATGCCCATGTGGCCCAGTTCTTCATTTGACACCTATAATGTAATGCCCCAATTAAATCTTATCCTACAAATTTGTTAAGGTTTACATTATCTGAAAATATTGAGAAATATAGGTCTAATATAAAATTCATGATTTCCATTATCCAAATTCCCCACTTACCTTCTCAAATTGAATATTAGGTAGGATATGGTCTCCTTCCATTATCTCAAAAATATATGTAATTACCTCTCACACTCCCCAATGTACCCTCACATTTACTTGGGCGAAGACATAGTATTCTCCATCTTATTATCAATATATATATACTCATTTTACATTTCCCAATGTACCCTCACATTTTCTAGGGAGAAGGCATGGTCCTCTCCATGTAATTACCTCTCACACTCCCCAATGTACCCTCACATTTACTTGGGAGAAGACATAGTCTTCTCCATCGTATTATCAATATATATATATTCATTTTACATTTCCCAATGTACCCTCACATTTTCTAGGGAGAAGGCATGGTCCTCTCCATGTAATTACCTCTCACACTCCCCAATGTACCCTCACATTTACTTGGGAGAAGACATAGTCCTCTCCATCTTATTATCAATATATATATATATAATATATATATATATATATATATATATTCATTTTACATTTCCCATGTACCCTCACATTTTCTATGGAGAAGACATAGTCCTCTCCATCTTATTATCAATATATTATTCATTTTACATTCCCCAATGTACCTACATTTAATAAGGAGGAAACATGGTCCTCTCCAGGTAATTACATCTCACATTTCCAATGTACTCCTAGCTTACTTGGGAGAAGAGAAGTCAACTATAAGGATGGATGAGAAGTTAATGACATTAATGAGAGGTGGTTGAGATGGAGAAGGGAAGGAGGGTATAAAAGGGAGGGGGGGAGGAAGAGAGGGAGGTTTTTGGTGGGGTCTTGCTTATGATTGTGGGGGTTGGTTGTGATTGTTTACACTTGTGTTTTTTTTGGAGACCTTAGGAACCTGTGAAGGTTTCTTGGGTTGTTGAGAGGGGGAAGTATTGTTATCTTGGTCTGGATCTTTCATTTGGACACACCCACTACATCTGGTTGGACTTGGGCTTAGAGGGCTAGGGAACCTGTGGAGGTTTCCTGGGCTAGGGATTATTTCCTAGTTGGCTGGGAGGTAAATCCGGTTGGGTCCGTCAAGAGGAGCGTTCAGCAAGTGCAATAGGACAAAGGTATCTCCATCAGCCATCGGTACAGGTATTCCTCCATAGTCTATTTTGGTAAAGTTAATTAGAATGAAATATTCACCTTAATTTGTGTTGATTATAATGTAAATGAAAAAATTTTATTTGTTTAAAAGCAGTGTAAGTAGGTAAGTTATCACCTCTTATCATATTTAATTTTAGAAGAAACTAGATTTGTTAGCAGACACTAGGGTGGGGCTCTTACAAACGTAAATTTAGGGCACTAAACATCAATCTATACATCTTGCTGCAAACCTTGGTCCAGAATTCATGAGTTCTTGTAGCCTTACTTCAATTTTGATCCACTTAAATTATTCTGCCCAATGGTTCTATAGAAGCATTGTAAATCTGCTCTTACGTCCAAATTTTGAGGCTTGGTTCAGGGATGAAGTGAATTTTATTAAAGACAGTGGCTATGATTTCTTTATACAACTACATGAGTCCTGTCAACAAAAAAAAATGATATCAATTACATAGACAAATTCAAGGTGTGGATCTAATAAGGACACTAACTTCTGGTAAAACAATAAGAGTTATGTTTGTTATGACACTATGATCATCCTAAATTAATGTTCTCCTTGAAGTGCAAAATTATGAACATACATATATACTTTATATACGCATATCCATTCTTATTTGGAACTGACCCCTGTGCACCAATACACTTATGGTATATGGTGTCAATATTTGAATTTGCAGTGCTTATTTGAGATCAACAACTTATCGTTGAGTCATTCCAAACCTAAAGTTTAAGTGACTTGATAATGACACCTACAATATTCACATGTGGTTTATAACAACAGTTCCATTACTTTCATGATTTCACTTTTTCATTGATAACATAACTTGACAAATGATATATTAACCTTATGTGGCAGTAGCATAGACCTGATATGTCTACTTAACTTGATTAAATACATTGACTATACACATTGACCGTGACTTGAGTTGGAGACTTAGACCTAGTACATTGATCTTATGTAGATAATAATACTTATATAGAAGTCTCCTAAGAGTGCAACATCTAGACAAGTGCCTCCTAAAGGTTGCAACAGTAGTATTGACGTGATCAGTTGACTTGACACATACAAAATGACACTTAGATTAAACATTGAGATAATATCTTGACTTTGACTTGACATATTAGTGAGATTGTAAACATGACTCTTGTCTTGTCAAACATGTTGCAGCATGCTTAGTGATGTGATGCATTTACATGGTATCATTGATTAACTATTGACGTGACATCAACATATGTAGATGTGATGGTCTCATATAATAGTAGTTGTGTAACATTATTGCACTTTGTTTATGACAATGTCATTGGACCATGATTTACATGACTGCATTGGGCAAAAATGGCTCTAGGTCATTGACTATTTGAGCAACAACAATTACACATATCTTGGTAGCCATACTTGGGCCTAGCTTGATAGCTTTGAAGGCAGGTCATAGGGATTACCTGAGGCACCTGGGTTTGTGCCATTATTTGATAGCAGTACCACAGATTTGCAGCATTATGAATAGTTTGGTACAATGAGATAGAGTGATGTGTTGTCGACATATGAGCTTTGATACTTATTTATTCATGAGCAGTTCAATACAATGACATGTAGTGGTAGCTATTTTTGTGAACTCTTGATGTTGAGAAGTGAAGTGGTTCAGTTATGATGTATAGTGACCTTTGCGAGCAGTGACACTCAGTGATGTGCAGTTGAGTAGTGACAATGATGCACAATTGAGCAGTGAGTTGATGTGAAAATTTCTGCAGTGGTCAGTGGCCTCCAGGATCTGACAGATATACAACATCTTCTTTACAACTTTATTATATTGATTCAGAGCACAAGGGGATCTAGTGTGAAAATTGTGAAACGTGATCTACTGACTCTTCTAGGTGATTGGAGTCACCTTCAGGTCGTGGTCTGAGAAAACTTCAGGGTGGTGCTAGGGAAAGTTGTGGCTTACAGAGGGTGTTGTGGCATCCATTCAGTTGTGGTTGATAAACTAACAGGGTAGCAAAGCATCCTCTCCGACAACAGCTAGTAAATAGAGTGTTGGGGCACTCATTAGGTTGTATTCTGATCTACAAGGTGTTAGTACGTCCTTCTGGTTGCAAAAGGATATTAGGGTCTAGTAGCGTCCTACAGGTTGTAGCTTGTGAATTAGGGGATTGATGCCTCCCTCAATTGCAGCTAAAATCTTGATGTAATCAATTTTGTTTTAACAGGGAGAAGACAATCACTAAAGAAGCATTTGGTGGTTTTTGACCTAGAGGGGGTTTTTGACCTACAAATTTTTGTGTCCTTTGTTTTATCTTTTTGCATTGTTGTATGATGTGGTCTATTGTTGATTATTATTTATGATCATTTGAAGAAGAACAATAATAATAACTAAATATTAATTAATGCTCTAAAAAAGATTAAAAAGTGCTAATTGTTAAGAAATACTGATTCACCCCCTCTCAGTATTTCCAACACTCGAGGTGGAGGAAAATTTCATATCTATAGGGAAGTCAAGAGGAAAGATTGATCCTGGGGAAAAAAATAAATAAAAATAGGAAGTATCTTCCTCTAGTCAAGGAAAAGAATCACAAGAACAAAAGTTGGAAGAAATGGACAAGTTAATAAAATTTTTATCACATAAACTGGTTAAGCTAGAACTGGAAAACAAAAGTCTCCCCAGACAGAATGCTCAAGTTCCTAACCGAGGCTATAATCCACAGTATTGAAGACAACTATTATAGATACTACAAAGAGAAAGAAAGGAGCAGCTAGACCATATTTCCCTTTCCATTGTACATAAAGGACGACTCAGATGAGAAGTCACAAGGCACTCATGAAACACAGGGTAACTTGTACTCTACCTTCTCGGAGGAGGAGTAATAAATCATAACTCCTCAAGAAGAAAGGCACGATATGGATGCAACATTGAACGATCAAGAGATAGATGAATATTGTAAAAAGTTTGTAGATTTCATGCAGGCCTAGATACATAGGAAATATGATCTCTGGTTCTTTAGGAAAAGGTCAAGAGAACAAGACCAACATGAAGGTACTTCTCCCCAAGAGACCCATAGATCTTCAAATAAGGGAAAAGGACCCTTAGATCCAAATGTGTTAAAGAAGAAGGACTCCTTAAATCAAGATTGCCACAAGCCTAAAGAGCCTAAAGAGGAGAAGCTACCCATCACTGATGAGCACCAGTATTGTAGCAAGGACACTGAAACTCCTGGGGCTACCAAATTTACTTCATTAACCTGGGATTCATCCAAACTTGGAGGTGACAGTGTTGTATACACAAATAGATGTAATTGGTCTACTCGTTGTCACTGCTAAGCTGGGGTGATAGGCCGTTAGGGTTTCTCAAACCAACCTTCTATTGACTAGAAGAAGTTTGATTACCAATTTGGAGAAGGGCAATTTACCCTAATTGGGGGAAAATAAATGTTGTCTATTGCATGAAGGAAAGATTGAAAGAAATGATTGGAAACCAACATGAAATCCTTAATCTAATTGCTAATCTACTTTTCTTGTAAAATAACCCTATTTTAACACATGTGAGGTTTTAACTAGTCTAAGCATGAAATTTGATCTAAAGAGTGCTAATTGCTGTGTGCAAGAACAAATGTAAAAGAACTCTTTTTCTCTTTATCTTTTTGCTTGAAAAATGAAAATACTAATCTTGCTTGGTTCTTTGGCAAGGGAGATAGGTGTGAAGGAAAAGGAGGACAATGATTCACATGACTTGGAGGAAAGCAGGGACCTAATCCAGGCTTTTAGTGATGAATTTTCTCCAATCAAGCTCAGAACAAGCCACTACAGGTTTTCCTATAGGATGTCTACAGGAAGTACTAGTTCACCTACAAGATCCCCTATTTTACTATAGGAACAGGTCGAAATCTTAGGGAGTAGTCTAGAAGGTGGGCTAGAACTTGGAAAAGGTGAACAAGGAGGGAATAAAGCATGGGAGTGATAGGAACTTACTTAGACCTCAAGCCAAATCTTTAAGATGGTTGGATTTTCTCAACAAAGATGGCTAGTTTTCCTCATAAGACAAGAATTCGAATTGAGACCTTAGTGACTTTTAGCAACCATGGGTGGATATGGCTTGGCTAAGGCTAATGAGATGAGGTCTCCCTGCAATTTAGAAACTCCTGCAATCAACAAACATCATTCTTGGCATTCATATATGAACTCATCAAAAACAAGAAAGGTGTATTCGAGTAAAAGAAAATATAGTTATCACCATTTTCTTTGCTAAGCTCATACATAGAAATGCTTGGAACCAATATGAAATTGGGATGAGATCAGTGCAAAACTTAAGAGATCAAAAAATACCAACTGGAACTTATCTATGAAACTGCAAGATAATGACCTAATTAGCAAGAAAACCCTAAATTACACAAAGAGCTAGAATTCTATCTTTTTGGACTGCATGAGAAGTATTCCTCAAACCATGATCCCTAAAAGGGAGAAATGAGGAGAAAACCATTTGTTGTCAACCCTTTTGGAATATATTCTTATAACTACAATGTTACTATCAGAACTATTCACAAATGGAAGAAAACTATCAAATCTACCAATACTTGCAAATTAACAATACCAAAATGAGTTTAACAACTATCTATGATATAACCTAAGCATACATATACAATAAGAGGAACCTCTAATGTTAGGGTTGGGCCCTAACCCAAGAGTTTCAACCCTCTGAGTCCACTCAGTGCTGGATCAAGGGAATACTGCTCATTTTCATTAAAGAAAAAAAAAATACATAAGAGTTCTTGGTTACAATGATTCAAATCGAAAAATACTTAGTTATCTTGAACAAAATATACGAATCCTAATGAGGCCCTAGGCCTCTTAATTTATACAACTGAAGTTACCAACAACTTCCTTAAATTTAGGGAGGCTTGGCTCCAATCTCGAGATCGACTGGTCTTCGACTGCCACTGACTTGGTTGCCAGTGAACTTCATGACTTGGCTACTTGCAACTCTGAGCTAATGAGATTTGATTGAGGAATATTCGAGTGAGTGAGGAGTTAAGGAGGGAGATCCTGTCTCTTAGAATCCATCTTTCTTGTCTCTATTTGAGTTCCTGCACTTTAATTAGCCAAAATTTTCTCCAAAACCTGCAATCAATATACATTAGACCACTAAACATGACATCTCATCTTTAGTCTCCTCATTAAGCAAAACATAATTAAAAAATGTAAAGAATGATGAGAAAGTTGATTTTAGTAAGCTGGAGGTGCATTAAAGCCCCTATAATTTACCCATTGATGAGCCTCATCATCACCCCCCTCCTGAAAATGTTTGTCATCCTCTAAGAAACTCAATCTATGTCCATGTCTTTCATTGCTTTTGTGGCCTCCTTAACATTCCAGGCTTCTACTTAATATCCTCCTCTTGTGGATAAAACCCTGCATTCCTCTCTATTTCTTCCCACTGCTTTCTTTCTTCTTCTTCCTTTCTCCCCTCTAACATACCTAAAAGTAATGGTGGTCTGAGTTTTAATCCAATCCAATTTACCTTGAGCCTCTGTAATGTTTTCTTATACATTTGGACTCTCTCTAGTGCATCTCTCATCCTATTAGGAGAATGATATTCTTTGATCTACAAGTTGTAGGGTAAGGTGTTCCATCTCCTTTGGCAAGCTTGCTGGCTGTCATCTCTTAACAATCTTAGCATGTATTCAAAATGGGTGACTGCCTATTCTTGTACAACAAGGTATCTTGGTGCAAGTTTGGGATAATTTGCAATGGGGTTGTGAGTGTTGATGACAACCATTGGGTTAGATTGTTCTGCTCTGATCATAAGGGGTTCTACTTTTTCTTTTTCCAATACCTTTTTCATTTATGTAGCTTTGGTCTCCTCATGACTCATCCAAGATGCCAAGGCCATTAGTTGTAAGTCCCCTAGATTTGGATTTGGGTCCCACACATTTAAATCTATCAAATCTAAATTGTATAGGTAGAACTAAGATATTTTTGCTCTATCCTCCAGGGTGCTTTGATCATAGAGGTCAATGAATTGCATGTAGTCTTGTAAAGGCATAGTTCCTCTTTGTGCTAGGGTTTTTATTGGAAATGACATCCATTGTTCTTTGAGGTATAAGGCATATGACTTTGTTGCATCCTGCATTGAAGTGCCTCGATGGATAAACATGCCATAGTTACCAATTGGCCTTCCTTTTCCTGTAGTTGCTTCCTTAGCCAGGCGTTCTCAACCTCTAATTGAGATTTCATTATTGTTTCCCTATCTCTTATTCTACTTAGTTCTTTGCCCATTTCTTGCAATTTATCTTCCATGTGGCCTACATCCTCTACCCCTTTTGATTTAGCTATTTGCATCCACCTATGTGTCCTTTCCCTCTCTTTTTCAAGTTCAAAGAATAGAGGAATGGGAAATTTTTCTGCTATCACCCTACCACCTTCAATGAATCTGTAGTAGGAGTTGAGGTTTGGCTATGGGCTAGGCTCCTTCAGCTCTTAGGCCTCTTCCTTTATTTTGTCCTAAGTAATTCCTTCCTCTTTTCCTTCCCTTGCTCCTTGCAGCCTTTCTTGATCTCTTTTCTGTGTTTCCTGTAGGTTTGACAGGGTTCCTTGTTGGACTATTTCTGCTTCCTGTAGGTCTGACTGTGTCTCGTGTATGAGACCTTTTCTTTTTGTTGAGGCTGACTTGGTGACAGGCCTCTTAACATATGTGATTGGAGACTTGGGAGAAGCTTGTTTTGATGTTCCTTTCCCTTCCTTCCCTACAGAGACTGCTTTATCTTGTTGTTTTGGTGAGTCCTCTATGACAATTGGTGTTTTGGTAGGGGTTTTAGGTCTCCCTTGTCTAATCCTGGTGCTCTTCCTTGTCTGGGAGTAAAGTGGAGTTTGCCTTTGCCTCTTTCCCTTTGATTTGATAGGTTTAATTAGGGTAGTTAGAGCAGATTTTTCCTCCTTTGTAGGCTTTGGAGACACCCTTGGTGATTCTTCTTCTTCCTTGCTTTGTGTTTCAGGATTGTGTTCATCCTTCTTCACTTCATCCTCTTTTTCATATTCTTCTCCATCCTCTTTGTTTTCTTCTTTTCCATTCTCTGATTCTTCCTCTTTGTCATCTTTTGTTTCTTCTTTCTTGTCATCCTATGTTTCTTCTTCTCCCTCACCAGCAGTAGGTTTTCTGTCATACTCAATGGCTCAAATTGTTGCTTCTTCTTACATGTTTGCAAATGTTGATCGTGCAATAGGGATTCTTAAATTGTGTAGAGCATCTTCAAGGATGAGTTTGATCAACCCATCATGGGCTAGTTGCTGATGTTTTCCTTCTTGTACCTTGATGTTCATGTCTATCATGGACTATAATAGAAAATAGGGTATACTAAGTCTGTTATGAGGAGGTGTCTCTTCTCCAAATATGAGCTCATGGAGGAGTCTAAAGTGTTATCCATACACTACACTGTATCTACCTTCACAGGAAATATACTTGATGATGTGGTAACTCACCTCATTCCAGGGATATGGGATGCTTTCCCTTCTAACCCCATTTTTGTCTTCAATTGGTTCTTCTCCCTCCAATAAAAAATTTTTTCTTTGCAAGAGTGTTGTTAGTCTTGTCCTCTTTTCTCCAGTGCAACCCTAGGGGAAGTGTAGTTATTCTACTAATAATCTTAGGGGTAATTTCTACTAACAAACCCTTCACTACAGTAATGGTACTAGCTCTAGTGAGAAAAATGAGTGACATTGCAAACTCTCTAGCCACATGATCATCATATCCCCTTAGTAGCTCAATGAACCCCATCCATTGATGCCTTGTAAAGATTTCTACCACAAGAGGATGATGGTGTATTTTGGCTGTGTTGGTGGGCTCTCTTTTGTTGAAACCTCCTATCATAATTTATGGCACTTCTTATTTGAGTGAGGTTTGGGTGGCTCTAGTTTAGGAGTTTTGGTAGGTGATGAGGTTCCAACCTTTATCCTTCACTAGCCTTCACAGAATTCTCTCTATGCATATAGAAAATACTCAGAAAAAAGGAGGATTTCTTTGTTTTAGATGAAATCATAGAAGGTATGACACCTACCTCCTTTTCCTATGCTCTGGTGATGAGAACTCTTGAATCGATGCTCCTCGGTGTCCTCTGCAACTATGTGTGGTAATTCCCTCTGTATCTTGTAGCCTTCCTATAATTTCCTTTAGGTGACCTTGTTTGATGCAGATGTTAATTGTTTCCTATAGGTTGCCATTGTAGGGATGCCAATAGCAACCTTTTTCTTTAATGACTCCTCGAAGTTGCCTTTGGCTTCAACTTTTTGAAATACTAATACTTCAGACAGGAGTTAGTGATTATTTCCATTTGTGGATGATTCGTTGGGTGATGTGCTAGTTGGCCAAGTACAAATACCTACTTTCGAACCATTGGTCCCATTACCAGTTCATCACATCACCTTGCCTCGTAATCATATCCCACTTCATTCTCTGTAAATTAACCACTTTTTGATTCATCCCCCTTGTTTTGATGTGACCTTGCCACATGTGGAGTTGACTAACCCTTTTTCTTCTCATTATCTGATTGAGGGTGGCCAAGTTAACTGGCCACCTTCGATTATAAAATCAAGTTCCTACCTCATTCCTACAGTTTAACCATATTCATACCTATGAGGGAATATTGGTGAGATGACATACCTATTGGTCCTTTGCTTCGCTAATGCATGCTAGAGAATGATGCTAATTCATTGTTCTTTGACCTTGTTGCATATTCTTCAACTATGTTTTTTCTCCCTTTTTATTTTGTTGATGAGTTTCTCCCTTGATGATGTACATGTGCTAGCTTTTGTTGCTATTGAGTTCTGGAGGAGCTTCCTCATCACTGTGATCCTTGTGCTGAAGGTGGATTGGTGTTGCTGTGGTATTTTTATGGAACATGCTGCTACAAGAATTCCTACAAGATGTCTACATGATGTCATGTAGCTTTTTTTTATTAAAATTTTGCATATATTCTTTTCTTTTGAGGTTAAATGGGCACTGGGGTGAGTGGAGGATGTGGTATTGAGTGGAAGATGAGGTATGTTATTGTGGCATGCATCTTTTTGATTTTTTTTTCTTTTTTCTTTTTATTTTTATTTCATGACTTGATTTCTTTGATGGATGCAGTGGTGACATAGTCATGGAGGGTGCTAGCTGAGGTATGGTGAGGTCAATGGTTTGTTTTATAACCCAAAATAGACTTATGTCCCCATTTTTCCATTGGACTGCCTTCCATAAACTTTTTAAAGGCCTCTTGTAAATCGTACAGGAAACTCCTATAGTATTACAGGGAATCCTATAGAAAACACAGAGTTTCTTGGAATTGTCATCTGGAGTGGAGTATGGATGGAACAACATGGGGAATATGGAGGAGATGACATGGATGAAGGAAACATGGCTTGTGGTAGGGCCTTATGTCCTTTTTAGCCTGTGCACACCCTCTTACAAACCTAAAAAAAAAAAAGATGTTATTGTTTTGTATGCCTTTCTCTTTTTTCATTTTTTTTCTTCTTGTTTTTTTTTTTTCCTCTTTTTTTTTTTTTAAAGATAACTAGGCTACCTCAGAGGAGGTTTTCATCCTTGTTTCCTGCCCTGGGCACCTCAAAAGAGGTTTTCACCCAAAGGTCTTTTATTTTTTTCTCTCTTTTTTTTAATACTCTTGGGCTCCCTCAAGAGGTTTTCAACCCAAAAGTTGGACCCAAGTGCCTCATGGAGGTTTTCACCTAGGTCCCTTTATTTTTATTTATAATTTTTTTTAAGAACTTAGTGAGGTGGAAGTTGAGACTTCCCCAATCACCATCACTATCTTGCTGATGCTACTGATGAATTCCTACTTTGATAAGGGATTCTTGTAGACCTTTAACCTGTACCCATTGACAAGCAAAGGGATACCTTCTACATCGATGGTTCTTATCTGAACAACGCCATGGTCATGGCACTTTTCTTTCACATATGGTCCAAACCATATGGTCATTAACTTTCCTTTGAAATCTTTGTACCAAGAGCCATACAACAAGGCCCAATCGCTTTCTTGAAACAATTTGTCCTTGATATTTCGGTCATGCTAGATTTTCCATTGTACTCGAGTCACTTTTGTGTGCATGAGGGTCTACATCCTAAATTCATCTAACCCATTCAGTTTGATAAATATTTTCTATTCTGCCCTTGTGATATCTAGATCTAGTTGTGCTGCCATCCTTAAGGTGTTGTATTCAAATTCAATGGACAACAGGGCTTTCTTCCCATAGGCCAGTTCATAAGGAGTGAAGTCAGTGGTGGTCTTCCAAGTGGTATTGTAGGCCCAGGTGGCCTAAACTAATCCGTTTGCCCAATCCTTTCTACTACTGCTAATCACCTTGGTCAGAATGCCTTCCAATGCTCAGTTGGTTACTTCCACTTTCCCATTAGCCTATGGGTGGTAAGGGGTGGATTTTCTATGCTTGATCTTGTGCTGGCTTAACAGATTTTCAATCATGTGAGATGTAAATTGACTGCCTTGATCAATGACCAACTCTCGAGGGTATCCAAACTTATAAAATACATTTTCCCTCAAGAATTTAGCCACCTTTTCTTCTGTTGCTACCTTGATAGCTTTGGCTTCAACCCATTTTGTTAAGTAGTCGGTGCACACAATGATGTACTTCTTTTGTCTGGATGGAGGGTCAATGGGCCTAATGAAATCCATGTTGTACTTGTCAAATGGCTCGAAAGTCACTTGAGGTTGTAGGGGCATTTCATCCCTAGGGGTAGGCTTTCCCATCCTTTGGCACTGATCACACTGGCTGGTATACCTTTTTACATATTGTTGAAGAGTGGACTAGTAATATCCAGCTTGTAATACCTTGAATGTTGTTCTTTTGGCTGCAAAGTGACCTCCACAAGGCCCTTTATGATAGGCCAGAAGGATGTCAAAGACTTCCTCCTCCCTAACACATCTTCTTAGAATTTGATCCAGACCTATCTTGAAGAGTTTTCCCCCAATCCAAGTGAATGGGGTGCTTTTTCTTATGATTATGCTCTTCTCCTTAGAGGACATATTTGGAGGGAAATGTGCAGATACCAAGCAGTTTGCTATGTCAGCAAGCCATGGAGAGAGAACTGAAATGGCGAATAAATGTTCATCTAGTAGCTGATCATCAACCATTGCTTCCTCCCTTGCAGGAAAAGTCAATATGGATAAAAAAATCTGCAACCACATTCTCCTTGCCAGGCTTATCAATAATAATTAAATCAAATTGTTGCAATAAAAGTAACCATCTAATAGTCCAGACATTTACACCAAGTTTCTTCAAAAGTATTTAATTGCAACATGGTCGGTATGTACAAATGTCTGGTACCCAACAATGTAATTTCTAAACTTATTCAATGAATGCACAACAACTAGGAGCTCTTTTTCAGTTGCTGGTAGTTTAGCTCGACTTTTGAAAGATTCTTATTGATGAAGTAAATGGAATAAGGTAACTTGTCATCTATTTGGCCTAGAGTTTCTCCTACAACTTTGTGAGAGGCATTGTCATGAATATGAAAAGGAAGAGCCCAATTTGGGCCTTGGAGAATAGGTGCAGTAGTCAACTTGTCCTTTAGGGTGTCCAGGGCTTCTTGGCATCTTTCTGACCATAAAAATTTAGAGTTTTGGCTAATAACCCAAATAAGGGAGAAGCTAACTTGTTGAAATATTTTATAAATCTCCAATAGTATCTAGCTAAACCTAAAAAGCTTCTGACATCCCTCTGCTTCCATGGAGTCGAGACCCTTTTGATGATGGCTATCTTATTTGGGTTTACCTACAGTCTTTCCTAGGATATTGAGTGACCTAGAACAGTCCCTCAAGTCATCAAGAACTCACATTTTTTGGGACTAAGGGATAAGTTCATTTCAATGCATTTGTTTAGCAACATACCCAAGTTAGAGAGAGCCTCCTGGAAATCACACCCATAGGGTGTGAAGTCATCCATATAAATTTCTACTGCATCATGGACTAGCTCTGCAAAGATACTTACGACTGATCTCTGGAAAGTGGCAGGGGCATTGCATAGACCAAAAGGAAGGACCCTATAAGCAAAAGTACCCCAAGAACAGGTGAAGGTGGTTTTATCTTGGTCCTCTAGGCTAATTTGGATTTGATTGTACCCGCTGAATCCATCCAAGAAAGAGAAGAACTTCTTTCCTGCCAAACCATCTAACACTTGGTCAATGAAAGGTATAGGAAAATGTTCCTTCTTTGTGGCTTTGTTTAGCTCTCGGTAATCGACACAAATCCTCCACTTTCCATTTTTCTTTAGAACCAACACCACAAGAGACACCCACTCACTATATGAGATAGGGTAAATGAATCCCGCATCTAGCAGCTTTTGCAGCTCTTCTTTGACTATATCTTTGAGAGCTGGATTCATTCTCCTTTGGGGTTGTCAGACTAATTTGCAACCTTCCTTGATGTAAATGTGTGAGTACACACTGAGGGGTGCACTCCCCTCATTTCTTTGTAATTCCAATCAAAGGCATCCAAATGCTCTCTTAGCATATTACATAACTCTTCTTCTTGGTGTATAGAGAGAGGGGTTGCTTTTCAATGCTCTTTCAAGGCCGAATGCTATTGTCTTAACACAAGTAGGGTTTGAGTCAGCTAAGCATAGATCAATCCAATGGTTTTCCTTGGTTTCCTTCACTACTTCCTCCATAGACATGGTGTTGGGAGTTTGATTTTGGAGGATGTGTTCAATCAAATAATCTTCATCAGGTTGTCCTCATCCTATGGAAGTTTCTAGGGTATAGATTTGGGAGGAGTAGAATTCATCTTCCTCCTACTCTTCTATCTATAAAGGTATGTCATGTTCTATAGGTGGCTGAGCAGGAGGGTACATAACCAATTTCTTAGATAGATGCCCATTTTTTATAGCCATATTTCCATCCCTACAGCTTATGTAGGCATCGACAGTGGCTTACCAAGGCCTCCCAAGGATGAGAGGATAACCATTAAATTTGGTCTTAGGCTGGAGAACTAAGAAGTCTGCAAGGTATTCCCAGGAATCAATGGAGACCATCACATCCTCAAAAATCCTCTCAGGGGCTACTATGGATCGGTCTGCAAGCTGCAAGATTGTCGTGGTCTTCCTTAATGATCCCTGGAGATTCAACTTGAACATAGTGTCCTTAGTCATCACATTGATGGCAGCCCCAACATCAATCAAGGTATGGGGGACAATGGTTCCATCGATGTGTACATCTACTACAGGGCTCCCAGGATCTAAATACTTCGGGAAAATTACTCACCCCAACATTAAGTCAGACAATTTTCCAATAACATTAATGGTAGGGGTGTCTCTTTTTCGCCTTCTTGGATGTTTTCAAAACTTCTCTTTGATCAACTTGTTGTAAATGGGGACATCTTTGATAGCTTGGAGAAGCGGAATTTTAACACACGGATTTTTCAACTCACCCAGAAGTTCAGTTTCTTCTGGGGTGTGCTGGACTAGATGGGTTAACCTTTCAGGAAAGGGGGTGGATTCATTCTAGGCACACTTTCCTTTCTTTCCTCCTCACTCTCCCTAGGTGGAGATGGATGTTGGTTATCTGGGAGAACTCTCCCATATATAAGTTTAATTTCATGAATTTCCACAACATAGGTAGGGTAGGATGCTTCTCAATTGTAAAACTATTGTGTATGTCGGTTGTTCGTGTTCGGGTTTGGTTGGGCAGGCATCTGAGGTTGTTTAGGTGGATAAGGGTGTAGGAGCTATAGTTGAGATGGAGGTTGTTGTACCTTAAGAAACCAATTTCCTGGTTGTAGAGAAATTGTGCTTAAGACATTAATAAATATTATTTACTGTCACTTGTTTGTCACTTACATATATGTTGTTTTCTCAAATGAAGGACCTGGAGACTTGGTTTTTACTCTCAATACTTAGGTGATGAGGATATTGTTGTGTGTGGAGCATGATTGTTCAGAGGTCTTTGTTTCAGCCGGATGTATACCCCAAGAATTTTTGTACACCCCTCCATGCGGGGGGGACTTGTCCCCCCCGCGGGGGTTCGGGGGGGCCGATCCTCCCTGGCTGGGGGGTCCGGGGGCCAGCGGTCCCCCGGCGGGGGCTCAGGGGCAGTGCCCCCGAAGTTAAAAACAGATGTAAATTTGCCTTGTAAAAGTATAGGAATTTCTAGTCAATCTGAGCCGTTCATTAGGCGGATGATCTGACGGTAGAACTTATGTTTAGTTTAGGGTTTTTTTCCCTAGAAGGCAACCCCTCTCTTTGTATGAGGGTATTGTATTTGAGGCGGCGATGTAGATGTGTATTTTGTGTGAGCGAGAAACAGAGAGGTGAGACTGTGAGAGAAAATAGAGGATATTACAACGGCTTTGTTGTAGGTTGTGTCTCTTCATTTTGCTGGATAATAAAAAGGAAGGACTGGTTGTTCGAGGTGGACGTAGCCCAAACTGGGTGAACCACGTATATTTGTGTCTCTCTTGTTTTGTACGTTTTCTGTGTTTATATTTCTGCAATATTTTATGTGTTCCATTGCTCCGTAATATATAATTTACTAACACATTGATGGTTGGGGCATCTCTCTTGTGCCTTCCTGGATGACTGAAGCACTTCTTTTTTATCAACCTATTGTAGATAGGCACATCTTTTATGGCTTGGAGAAGTGGTATCTTCACACATAAATGTTTGAATTCCCCTAGAAGTTCAGTTTCTTCTGGGGTAGGTTGAACTGTCACGGATAGTCTTTCAGGAAAGGGTGGAATTTCTTTCGAGTCACTTCCCTCTTTATCTTCCTCAACCTCCCTGGGTAGAGGCTGACTATCTGGGAGAACTTTCCCAGATCGTAAGTTAATTTCCTGAATCTCCACGACATAAGTTGGGCATGATGGTTCTCCACTATACACTTTCTGAGCCTGTCTATTGTTCGAGTTCGGGTTCAGTTGGGTAGGCATTTAGGGTTGCTTTGGAGGAGCATGAGGTAAGAGTTGTGGTTGGGTAGGTGGTGGAGGCAAAAGAGTGGGAAGAGAGTTGTATTGGGGCCTTCATCCCTGATGAGGTGCATTCCACTGAGGTGGCGGCTAAGCATAGGATTGAAATGAATGGTTGGCTAGTTGGGTATGATATTGAGATGTGAAGGACCAAGGAGGAGGCGTGGACCATGAAGGATGAGCAAGGGGACCCCAAGAAGGTATGGAAGTGACTGGGTTGGGGTTGTAGTATGCCTAGGATGTCCCTTGCATCCCCTACTGGTATGGTCTAGGTCCATGCAGCCTTCTTTGGTTTATGTAATAGAGTTTTTCATTGACTCCCTCAACCCCTTGATATATACCTTTAAGTTTGGGCAAGGAATGGCACTTATCTGTAGAATGATTTTCTTCAAAAACTAAACAAACCTATATAGAGTTCAATGGGCATTCATTCCTAGGATGCCTCCTGGTGCATCTACGGAAAAAGATGGCCAAAGCCCTCTCTGCTTCGTCTTGTTTCCTTTTGATATGCAAGGTATCCATTTGCATGGCAAGAGTCTGCAACATCTCACTCTTGAAGTCTTCCAGCATGTTTCCAATTTTTCACTTAATGGATGAGTTAGAGGAAGAGGTGTTGGCTATGGGTTGACTCCACCTACCTTTCCTTTTGGCTGCTCTAGAATGGTTTCTAAAAACAGTGTTTATGTCTTCATAGGATAGTTGGCAGATGTCTCCCACGGCCAGTAGATGGAGGCTGTGCAAAAGATCTTCCCGAATTTCCTTAAGCAGGACCATCTTCAGAGACTCAAGGTCAAGTGTACACCTGACCCTTTTGTAACTGAGCTGGAAACTCTCCTCATAGTCTTCTAGGGACTCATCACATCCTATGGTCATTCGGAAAATTTCTTCTTTAGTATCTTTTGACCCACAATAATCTCGATACTTGTTGTTTAAGGCTCGCTGCATCTAAGCCCAAGTTCTGATACTATTGCTAGGTAATCCCATGAACCAGCACAATGCTGCATCCTCGAGAGTAGAAGGGAACAAATTCAATTTTGGCTCATCTTCTGCGTAGTCATAGGTTTGAAAGATAACAACAAACTCAAATAAGAAGGTGTCAATATCCTCTATAGTTAGACCATGGAAATGAGGTAGGGCAGAAGGGCTTATATTCTTCATTTTGGTGTCCCCATTGGTCTCCTAAATGGGAAGGGTACCTTCTATTCTTTCTCCATTCCCCCTAGCATTTCTGTGTTCAGCCATTGGCTCTAAAGGAATGTTTTCTTCTTCCTCTTCCCCTATAGGTTCTTCAAATATGTCTGGCTATTCACCTAAGGGTTCTTCTTGATCGCAGCCACCGAAGAAGAGAGAAGACTGGTCGTGTGAAGCAGTGGGGGTGTTGGGAAAACATTTTCCTGAATTATCTCTATTGCTACGAGGAATAAAAGGAAATATTTTTGGTTGGTTTTTGTTTCTTTTTCCCCACACTGATAATGCCTGCAAAACTGAAATTGATTGAACAAAACAATTTGCAACTAACTGAAATGAACTTGCTGAAATGAAATTTGCAGAATTGAAAGGGAAGGTGAGGAAATGTAGAACTGAAAGAAAGGAAATAACTAATCCATTTTTTTTGAAATGGAAATTGCAGAATTGAAAATGAAAGAAAAAGAAATGCAGAACTAGAAGAAAGGAAATGACTATTCTACTTTTGCTGGAATAAACTATTAGCATAATGTTGCAAGAAGAAAATAGAAGAAAAAAGTAATCACAGAATACTCTGACGCTTCCTCGACAACGATGCCAAAAAGTGGTGAGCACCAGTATTGCAGCAATAATTTTGTAGCTCCTAGGCCTCCTACTTTACTCTTATCAACTCGGTAGTTCGTAACAAACTTGGAAGCGACGGTGTTGTATGCACAAGTACTAGTTCTTACTAAAAGTTGTCACTTGGTCAACCGACGCAAGATCACTAAGAGCTCAAGCCAACTCCTATGGATTCTAGAAGAAGCTCTATATGTGATGAAAGAAAAGAAAGACTATTCTACAGATGTTATTCTACTTGCAGAAAGGAAGACTGAAATGCAAAGCAAACCAAGTAAATCCTAATTAACCAACCAATCCTACTTTTGTAGAAAGCCCTATGAAAACCATGAAAAGAATTCCATTACCTACTCGAGGAAGTAAACAACATATAGCTAAGCTATTTCTGGAAGTAAATGAGGAAAAAAATCTTTTTGGATTTTTATGTATTTTTATGTGAATTTGTCATGCATGTAATTTATTTGTTTGTGAATGTGGCAACGAATAGGTGGGGATGGAGGGTAGTTTTTGGACTTAAGAGGATGTAGGATAGTGTGGATGGGTCCTAGGAGGTCTCAGGTGGCCTTCAGGAGGCTTTTCCCAAACTCATCCTTCAAAAGAAAGCCTACAGGGAAATCTACAGGAGGACATATGAAATCTATAGGAGGAAAAACAACCTTCTACAGGAGGCCTACAAGAGGAGGCCAAGAGAAGTTTTCATTGTTTTGAGGGTGTGAGAGTGGGTGAAAGAGGTTGATAAAGGTTGGAATGAGGTGTTAGGGTGCCTATGGTCTACCATGAACCACCAAGAGAGAGAAAGATGGTTGGTTTTGCTCAAGGAGAGAGGAAGAAGTTCTATGGAAAATGTAGGAAACTAAGGTAGAATTGAGGTGAGACTTCAGTGATCTTTAGGGCATGGATCAGATGGAGGATGGGATGGCTGATAGGCTAGCCTACTACTAGAAGATATCTGCTACATAAATAAATGATAGTCAACCAATGAGATTCAGAAGGAAAGGAAATAAATGCATTTAGAAAAATAGAGTTTTTGCATCAAACTAGTCTAAAATATGATCTATGAAAAGAAATGTTGAGGAGTGCTACAAGAAAGGAAAGCATGAAACAAGACTATTGCAAATAAAGAAGTGAGCATGATGAATAAGATCTAAAGCAAAGCAAAGCTAGAGTATTAACCTACTGAAAAGCTGCAAACACTAGAAGTCCTATGAATGAGGAACAACTATGATTTTGGGGCAGCAAGAGGGTATTTGCCTCAAATCATGGTCCCAAAGGGAGGAAGAGAGGCAAAGGCACTGTTGCTAGCCTTTTGAATCTTATTTTTTATCACTGCTTCACCTGTTATAGGGAGCACAAATGGAAGCAAACTACTGAATCATCAAAAGCAACCTATTCTCAACCATAAAAGAAATACATCTAACATCAACCTAATCTACAAACTGAAATGAAACATACAAATAAAAGTAAAGAGGAGCTTGGATGCCTGGGTTGGGCCCTAACCCAAGAGATTCAGTCCTCTGAGGTAACTCAGTGCTAACTTAAAAAGGATTCCATCTTTATTCTCAAAACAATAACAAGATTACATGAACTGTCAAGATAATAAGCTCGAAGTTGAGCAAAGTTTACATAAGAAAAACTACAGTAGAAATCCAACACAAATCTTACCATAGTGAGGCCCTAGGCCTCTCTACTTATACAAATGAAGCTATTAACAACTTCCTTAAAATTAGGGAGGCTTGGCTCCCAAAACTCGAGATAATCATTAGTCATCCTCCACTTGCTCAGTTGCTTACTAATGCATGACTTGGCTGCTTGTACTCCGAGTTGAATGAAGGGGAATTCGAATTGGGGAGTAATAAATGAGGGAGATTCTCTCCTATAAGTCCTCTCCTTTGTCCACTTCAAGTTATTTCTGCCATTTGTCCACTGGATCCTTGAATTTGACCATAAAATTCTCTAATAATCTTCATTAAACACATATTAGACCACATGGCATCATAACTAACTCATCTCACCCTATAAGCATAAATATAATCATAAAATCATACAATAAGCTAAGAGAATGGTTGATTTGACTAGGTTAGGAGGTAAAATGAGCCCATATAATTACCCATTTATGATACTCATCAATCGTGACATTAGAGCACAAGAAACCTGCCATATGCTACAAAAATTACCATTAACATTGTGTAGTCGATCATTCTTTTCTCTAAACATAAGGCAAAAAATTTATATGTGCCTTCCAAAAACTAACACCACCTCATCTACATCCCCACACATCATAGATACATATATCCAACGCCCTTCTACCCTAGAATCCACATCACTTATAGAAGTAGCAAGATCTTGGTCATATGATCCTTGTCGCAAAGCAAACAAATGGAAACTTAGACCTAGGGAAGCAATTATTCAGGTCATACCATGCTACTCCTCCATACCATCCACAACCGAACCTTACTATGCCGACTTTTGTAGAGTTGAACTTATGCTATACAAACCCTTTCGCCATATCGTACAAGACATACAAGATTCTGCTGCAGAATTCATCACAAATTGGCAAACATTTCGTCCATTCTACAAACCTTGGCATCAACACCGCACACTATCTGATATTGAATCTCTTGTAAATGATAACTCAACTATTCATGAAGCAAATCCTCAAGGCACCATGGAAATAAATGAATGGGAATTACTCTCCCAACTATACCCTACAAATGAGATCCTCATAAATGACCCTGACATGCTTGGCCTTTGTGGCTTTGATGACAACCATAACTGGAATCATACCACTATCCCATTAGATCTACAAAATAATGCCAGACAATTCATTTAGAATAGCCGCTCCACCCAGCACATTATTGAAACACATCAACATCTCCTGACGACCCTTACTACATTATCTCCAATGCAAAGAAAAGCTCTAAATATTATTTCTAATCATTTTGGTAAGAAGGATACTTTAGTCGCTCTCAGAATGATAATATAGGGCATTGTTGGTATAGGAAAATCCCTCCTAATCAGTTGCATCAAAGATATGCTCATAACCCTTGCAAGCCCAGAACCTTCATTGATCATGCTCCTTGACCCTACAGGCGTTGCTGCCTTCAACATACAAGCATCGACAATCCATTCAGCTCTCCAGCTTCCTATAAAGGATCTTATGCCCTTAGAAGGAAATGGTCTTACGAAATTCCAAGAAGAACTCAAGCATATAAGGTACATACTAATCGATAAAATGAGCTCCATTGGGCCAAAGCTTCTCAGCCAGATTGACGAACATCTTTGAGAGGCATTTCCACTGCAAAGAAATATTCCTTTTAGTAGTTGTTCCATTATATTGGTTGGTGATCTCGGTCAATTACCATTCCTCAAATACATACCTCTATATGCAGGCATGAGCCATCGAAGCGCACTGTGGAACACCTTCAACACAACGATCACATTAGAAACAATATTTTGTCAACAAGGCGACAACATCACCAAGATTACTTTTAGGAAAATCGTCCAGAACATCATAAATAACAATGTAAACTTTGAAACAAGAACTATAAACTCAAAACAGGAACTCTGGCCAAAAACCCAAAAAAAAACATCAAAAATAGTGCTAGAAACAAAAGTGTTGACGGTGGAATAACACATTTTTTTCAGGGTAAATTTTCAACATGTTTTAAAAATGGTGGTGAAAACCAATTTTTTGTGCAAAAATTGTCCAAAAAACACTTTCAAAACGAAGTGTTGATTTTCGAATAACATTTTTTTTTTCTCAATGGTAATTTTTTTGCAAAAAACACCCTCAAAATGAAAAGTGTTGATGCTGGGATAACAATTTTTTTTTCAAGAGTGAAATTTTAACATTTCGAAATAATAGCATAAAATATTTTATCATGACCCAGAAAAACA
>APFE031617779.1:273926-290634 GCA_000404065.3 Pinus taeda | reverse complement strand
AGAGACAATTATTTCATGTGGATTGAAAATTTAATAAACGATGGATATGTATGTAGAATATAAAATGCAAAATATTGACCTTCTTCTTTAAATATGCAAATCAATAAAAGCCCCACTACAAAAAAAAAAGCTAGAAAATATGAAGAAAAAGACCACTTCCAAAATTATCAAATTTACAAAATAATTATTTACATTTCATATATTAGAAAATTTAACCTAAAAAATAGGTCATTTAAAAAAAGGGTTATTTCATACATTACAAAATTTAAAGTAAAAAAATAGGTCTTTTAAAAAAAGGGTCTGATGCAGAATAACCACTTTCTAAAATCAGCATGAAAATCACTACCATTCTAAAATGCAATGTACACAAAAAAAATTAAAGTGCCAAAAACTATTCTCTAAAAAAAACGTGTGTTCTGCGTGACCCCTTTTCAAAATCGGGTCACTTTTTTGAACGGGCAACAGTATCAGTTCCCGTTTCAAAGTTTACATTGTTAAATGTTAATCCAACAATTGAGGACTACAACATACTCATGTCGCACACAGATTCCTTTTTATCAGAAGATGAAATACATTCATTCCATGATTGCATGCATCTATTTCCAACAAATGCTCAAGCAACGGTCCTTAATAAGCGAATGATAAAATCTCTAAACAGTTTGATCGCAAGATCCATTGCTGAAGATGACAACACATATTCCAACATTTCCTTAGAAGACCAGCAGCTTGATCGAATAGTGTTACTATGCAATGGCAAAAAAGTAATGTTAACTTCTAATCTTTGGGTTTCAACCGGACTTGTTAATGGTTCCCTGGGAGAAATTGCAAGCATATTTTACAAAGAATCAACTACACCTCCACAACTTCCAACATTTGTTGTCGTCGCTTTTCCCAAATACATTGGGCCTCAAGTTATGACACTGCCAAAAGCAATAATTTACATTGGTAAAATTGAACCCCAACATCTCACATTCACAACAATTTCACGAGTACCTTCTCTACAAGATCTTTGGATCCACCCCACATTCAATTTCGATCATTACAATAAAATGAAGAACAACAAAAATATTGCTCGTAGGAAACACGCAAAAGAAATTCTCTCTTCAATGCTACCTCCAGACAAGCTGCTCCAATCCATACATTAACATCACCAAAAGGTTTATTTTATTTATTAAGCTCAATATATTTCATAGCATATCTTTCATATCTTTCAACAATAATCAAATTTAATCATTATTAATCATGTTTGCAAATATTACAATTTCATTATATTTTATGTACATTTAATTCTAGCATTTTCTTTCTTTTGCAATAGGACATATGGACTTAGAAATAGCACAACTATATAACTATTGGGACGAATTTGAGACATCAATATTTACATTGCAACATATACAGAACAAATTTCTTCTGGTACAGAATCTAGCAGTACCATTATAGCATCCCTATCCAACTATAAAATTATTACTACAAATAAAACCATCCCTGAAACACATAAACCACATTTATCAACATGACAGAATACGAAAAATACGAGCAAAATGGCAATCAAGAAATATGCATCTCCAATTACGTATAAATATTCAATGGTGTTCCGTATGCCAACATTGACCTTGAATTCTCGACTAACAATAGCTTAATCCCCATGACAGAGGTAAGTTCATTTCCATTCATTCCAATTTCATTTTAGCACAACTCACATGCAAACTATTACTAATAAGTTTCACAATTAATTTACATATTACAAATTTTAACGAGATATACTTTTTGAAGGTTCATTGTTGCTTCTTCAGGACTTCGTTGCCTCCAACAAACTACTATGCATCTTCAAATATGGAATGACAACCACAATGTTCTTCACAAAATTATATTTCTTTTCTCACCTCATCCATTACAATTTACTAGTATTTTTCAATTGAAACTTGAAAAAGGATGTTTCAAGATCAAAAGACTTTCTTTGTTACAAACATTCTACTTTCTGTAAATTATACCTTATGTATATCACATGGCTTCATCTTCCACCGTTACATGCAATCTTATTTACTAAATATTATTATCAATAACCTTTCCCATGTAAACTACTACTAGAGAATATCCACAATAAATTTACATTTTCCAAAATATTAATATTACTTCTACAACACATTGACAAAATAAAATTTCAACTATAAAATGGCAACCATCAAGTTGTTCACAATCACGTATCATACTATTGTTTTTTTTCAACTCTTTCACTAAAATCCACTTGTATTTTTCAATAACGCCATAAATATGTAACATATGGAAAAACATAATCTTCATTGATAATGGATAACCTCTGCATAACATTAACTATAACTCATTATCATCCACCATTGCTTTCAAGAATGTCCATTCTGATGTTGCTATTCTTTCAAACATTACTGTTACTTACAAAATATCCATATTCAAAACACACATAACTAATACTTTCAATCGTAACTCAAATTGATCCACCCCTTGATTTGGACAATGTTCATTCACAAGTCACTATTTTTCCACACTAATTTAGCATACACATAACTAAAAATTTCAATTGAAACTCATTATCATCCACCTTTGCTTTCAACAATGCCCATTCACATATTGCTATTCTTCCACACTCTATACTTTACCTGGTTTCCTTTGCAATATTAAATACAAATACTACTCTTAAAAAAATATCAAATTTCTATAATAATAATAATAATAAAATCGTTCCCACTCCCGACATTGAACGTGAAGGCACTAACGAGGATTTGGAACGGTCTGCAATTTTTATATGATAAAACAGTGCAAACCTCTCTATATATCGCTGTGCTTGTACTTCATTTTGTTCATCGTTATCTCGAATGGGCCAACAAGTCATGTAATTCCGTGGAGTTGACCCAAAGCGGGGTACAAAATCTTCAGCTGTCTCGACTCTGAAGTTTCAGCTCGAAAACTATATTTACTTATTTGCCCATGAGAATTTAACTGATGATTGAATTGGAGTGTTTGCACTATGTAAGTAACGCTTTCACTTTTTCATTTCATGGTTTCCTTCAAAGTTCTAATGTTGATGCTTGCATATTCCAGGGCGATTAGAGAAATGCGTGACAAAGGTAAATCAATAATTGGGGTGCGACATCAGCAAACGAATTTGTTTATGCGCGATAGATGTTCGCAAAAATAATAACAATAGTGATCTGTCAGGGTGCATGAGCGTCTTGTTGGTGGGAGAAGAAATCCGTAGGCGAAGCAATTTGAGACTTTTGTTTGTGGGATAGGGGATTTGGGATTCTGGTTTGTGGAATAAGGGAGTTGGAATTGTAAATCAATTGTGTATATATTTTATTTTTTAAATTTAAATTTATAATTTTTTAGAATAAAATAGATAATTTATTCATAAAATTTCTTCAATGTATTTAAATATAGATTTATTATATTAAGAAAAATTGAATAATATAATTTTGAGTTACATTTGTCAATTATGTTGTAATAGTATTAATTTTGTTTAGTTTTTTTTATAGAGTCCAGTAACTTATTCCACAACCCAATATGATATGTAAAAATATCAATGAATCATTAAAATTGAAATTTTGTTCATATGATAATAACACATTAAATCTGATTCTGATTAATATGTAAAACTAGGCTTAGAAGAAAACGTCCAAATACCACAGATTTTTCCTTCATGAAAATGCTTCAACCATGACGACAACAGAATTATATCTGTCTCTGAAGCATCAGGTTGTAAGTTGACAAAAAGATGCATGTGTACTATGTACTTTCTTTATCTATAAAGAAAGCTTTCTCTCTTTCTTGTAAATAGATTTTATTAAAATGTCATGGGCCAATACCATGGCTTATCAATAACACATACTCAATAGGATAAGTGTTGATATGATATTTTCTTTAATTAATTAATCTGAGATAAATTAATTCAATAAACTTAACCAACTTGAAATAAGTCTTAACCCTTGATCCCTTGATACGTGTGTACTACCTCAATATTTTATGGGAAGGTTAAATCTCCACATCTACCTAATAATTACAGATAATTAAATTAAAAAATTAAAACTCTATTTTAAAATAAACATATTTATAGAAATAAATTACATATATAAAAAAATAAACATCGATTGAATAAAAGTGATGGTTATAAAGATTTAATTTATATAAGGGTGATAGTTATAATATATTTGATCAAATTAAAAAAATTTCCAAATAAATTGAACTTCATGATTGGCATGTTCTGTGTGAAGTGTACCGTCAGGTTGCCAGAAGGGAAAACAAAACATTGCCATCAGATTTCTGTCGATGCACATGGTAGCCTGGTACGAAATGCAAGCCAGTGTCACTTGCAATTTGTTCACTATTTAAGAAACTTGAAGATGGAATTGCTCAGTGTAACACCTCAGGGTTATGTGAAAAATTATTGCAGTCACTGAGTTAATTTTATGTTTTCCTGTATTTAATCTTTTAAATCATGTTGTTAAATATAACAATCACTGAGGTTGGAAGATCAATATACATTTGCTTAAGTGATTAATGTATAATTAGGAATCAATATACATTTGCTTAAGTGATTAATGTATAATTAGGAAGTCAGATATATTAAGTAAAATAATAATTATTTTCAATAATTAAAAGAAATAGGTTTCTTCTTCTTTGGAAAGGGAAATATAGAACGGAAAAATATTCAGTGAGCTCTTCTAGAGCTAGGTGGAATAAACTAGTGAGAAGAATACTCAAGAATGGTCTAGAGAGGTACCGGACTTGAGGCTGGATGGTGGAGTCCTCAGGGCGAGGGCACAGTCCTGAGTCCCAAGGTACCCGAGTGTAGTTGAATATACAATTACTTGACTGTAAGGAAAAACGAAAGTGCTCACTGGAGAGTGACGTAAGCACTAGACTAGTGGATGGGAGTAGGGACTTACGTAATCACTAGACTCGTGGATGGGAGGAGGGACTTTCCCAAAAGAAATAGATTTTATTTATACTCTCAAGCAGTAAAAAGATAAATAAAACAATATGTTTTCAAAAAATTAGCCAGACTGTAGTAAAAAGATAAGTAAAACAATATGTTTTCAAAAAATTAGCCAGACTCGTTGCTGTCGTGGTTGGGAGGACGGACTTTAAAAAAAAAAAAAAATATTTATACTCTCAAGTAGTAAACAGATAAGTAAAGCAGTATGCTTTCAGAATATTATATATATATATATATACAGGCAAAAGACAGTTATGTAAAATAAGCATGCTTTCAAGGACCACATGCTTGTAGGCAGGAGATAGATAAGTAAAGCATAAGGTTTCCAAAATGTACAATAAGGCTTAAAAAAGTATTGTTACGGTTCTGAAATAAATTAAGTGAAATCTTCTCGAATTTCATTTCTGAATCGAACCATAATGCAAAATGCAATTCCAGGGATAACTGATAAAACAATTCAATGAAAATCTAAATATTAACCAATAGACATGAGTATTATAGAACAAATGTAATTCCTCGCTTCTATTCTTTAGATACTGTATAGCAGCTTAAAAACTGAAGTAACTCATCTTTACTAAATAGTGAAAACAGTCACTTGGACGATTATTACCAAATAGATCATTAATACTCATAACAGTACCAAGATTTTCCGACCAATTCCATGCAAAACCAATCCTAGAAACCATAAACCGAATATCTAAATACTTATATAATCGTTGTTCGAAATAAAGAAATCTGGAATAAGAAGAATGCAGTAATTCCCATGCGTAGAGGTTAACGGCGAACTATATATATTAAGCGACAATTTTCCATTCCTTAAAACAGAAAGCAATCAGCTGCATTGCAGTAGTAACCGCATTAGTTAAGTATGCAGCTGACAATTATAGGGTAGACTTTAACATTTCAGCAATGCCTATTAAAATTATTAATAAAATACCCTACTTCCTTGCATATATTCACAGGAAAATTAAATATCAAATATATAACGATGAGTTTGGAATTCTTGCTACACGAAAACCCTCGGATAGGTCACATAAACCCCAACTCAAATTTTATACAACAGTTTAAATAAAACTAGAGGGCATATTCTGGGTCTCAGCCTCAATTGCCAAGCACACTGCAAGTTTAACACTCCATAAAGGAAGCAAGTATGGAACCACGGGATAGACTTCTAACAGTAGATAACCATGAGGACTTCGGCATATGCCATGACAATCTCGAATAGAACTGGCATGTTTGAGGAGGCTTACTTGCAAAATAACTCTCTGAATTAGCAACCGACTAAGGGTTTAGAACATGCTGAGAAAGTGATCAAAAGGAGCGGCCACAGGTAGGATAGTCACCTGTGTGTGGAGAACTCCCATTGTTGGTAGCTCACCTGCACTGTAAAAGAAATCATGACCTCTTTCCTTTTAGTACTCGTGACTACAAAAACAATAGTTAATCGACCATAACATAAGAAGATTTATATATAGAAACCTTTGTTAGGAGTATATTGGAAGGTCACTTTCCGTGGTAGCCGAGTACCCCGAACCCTTCCTGAGCAAGGACGACCAGCATTTAGCTTCCAACCCAGTTGACTAACAGGCGCAAAAATGCTACCTAAGCCGCATGAAAAACCTACACTGATCATTGAGTAATAGTTAAGAATACCTTGTGCTATCCGGTGGTCAGTGTTCACCATAGCTCGCGACATTAAGAATCCCTGGCAGGTTGAAAGCTCTCAGGCTAAACCTGCTATAGAGTAGCAAAATCCTCATGCATACCAACTCGAATGATTAGCCAACCGCCCAGTCGAGGTGAACCATTGAGTTTGTTAAACCCTAACCCTCTCGCACCATCGGATTGCCTCCGCAGATCCATGATTGAGAGTAAGGCTATCTGTAGCCAGCCATCCTATCACATTGACCCTTGCATGCCGAAGGAATGGCTGTACTCACGAGGCCTGGTCTAGCTTTCAAGGTTGATTAATAGCAGATCGCAATCTCAGGATTATACCATGGGAGTTAATGCAAGCGATAAGGTTATGTGTGTATGACAGACAACTTCTATAGTACATTAATTAATATGGTGTTAAAACCTGTAACACATAACCACCTTATAAATTGTTAAATATAGTTCGGACTCTTTTAATGTTGTATTATTCCATAGTTTACCGCTTAAGATTATTTTTAAATGTATTCATTACAAATGGTATCAAAGCTCAAATTCGCACACAGAGACTTTCTGGGAGATATATGTACATGGAAAGAATGTAATTTCTTAAAATTAATTAAGTAAATATGTATGTGAACATAGAGACCCACAACAATACAACAAGGGGGCCAAAATGCAGAGGAACCGAGGACCACCAAAACCACTAGAATTGAATTACGTGAATGCTAACCCTAACATTTGGATACAGTTGGTAGATGAATCACGTCAAGAAGATATCATTCTACTCGAGACTGTTTAGCAACTGTGCTGAGATGACCAATTCAAGGATAGATAATGAACGATTATGACTGGAACACGAGAGGATTCTCTGAAGTCTATCTAATTGGCAAAACCAAAGAGATCCAAATGCGAGTGCTAAAGAGAGAGAAAAGACCCCAACGGCTCAGCATGGAGAAGAGAATGTTGAGTTAGCATAAAAACACAGGGAAGATGAGGAAGGATGCTCAGACAATGTCTGTGACCAACACAACACAAAAAGACAGAAATCGAAATTACAAGGAGAATTTAAAAAGATTAAAGTGTCACTCTTTGAAGGGGAATCTGAAAAAGCAGCTGAGGCTTGGTTGATTGGTATGGGAAAATACTTCTAGATTTATGATTACAATGATAAACTGAAAGCACGTTTGGTAGTCTACAGTTAAGGGGTAAGGCTACCCTTTGGTGGGAGGAAATCAAAACAGTAATGAAAATTGATGAGGAACATGTTACTTGGAAAGAGTTTCAAAAGCATTTCAAGGATAAGTATCTGACCGAGCATTATTATACGAAAAGGAAAAAGCATTTCATGAGTTAAGACTGGGAACTTTAACCATGGATGAATATGTAAAATGATTCACCCCTCTACTACATTATGTGCCTTATACGCAAAAAGAAAAGGCCAAAATTCAACGTTTTATGAGTATTCTACCCAATTTGATGAAATAAAAACTTGAATTTGATTACCCATGGTCAATGGATGATGTAGTGCGGAAAGCTCGCATCTGCTACCAACAAATGAAACAGAAAAATGAAGGACCTAAAGGAGGAGTGAACAGAAAAGGAAGGAACCTGATCCCAAATAGGCAAGAAAAATTTTCTAACAATAGAAATGTTTAGCAAAAACCTCTTAGCAAATTCCCATTAAGAAACCAACATAACGTTGCATACTCTAAAAATAGATAATCAGAAGGAGCTAATAAATCGGTTAATGACTAGTAGCCAAAAGCATCACTACAATGCTAGAGATGCAGAGAACCCCACTATTACAAAAACTGCTCACATAAAGCAAGAATCGAACAACTGTGAAACATGTAGGAAGCATCCATGGTCGATGAAGTAGCGAGGAGCATGCACAAAATTAATGTTGTGTTGGATGATCATCAAGAAGAGTACCAACTCACCATGTTTGAATGTGAAGCTATGATTACTAAGCAATCTATTTCTATTTTGTTTGATCCCGGTGCTAGCCTAAGCTATGTTAGTCATAAGGTGGTATAAAAATGTTAACTGCAGGGCAGTATGTTTCCAAAACCATGGCTAGTTCAACTAGACACTAGGAAAAAAAGAAGAGTAATTGCAAAAATAGAACGTTGTCCCATAACAATTTTAGGGCAACCCATTTACGTTGATATTAATATAATTCCTTTGGGTTCTTAAGAGGTTCTGATTGGGAAGGATTGGTTGGAAAAATGTTGGTCCCTAGTTGATTGCAAATAGAAAAATGTCAATTTTATTATCAAGAGAGGCCAAAGGAAGGAACTCCAAGGAATTAAAACTAATACCAGGTTATCTCTTATCAGTGCTAATCAGTTAGGAAAATGCATAAGAAAGGGCTATCAAATATATGTTGTTTAGGTGGCATTTACAAATGCCAAAAATAAAATGACCTCCTTGCAAAACATTCGAGTCATCTAGGAATTTATTGATGTATTTCCTAGATTACCACCCAAGAGCAATATTGATTTCACTATCGAATTAATTCTAAGAGTAGCCCAAGTGTCCAAGGCTCCTTATCGAATGAGCATACCCGAGTTAACAAAACTGAAAATGTAGCTTCAAGAGCTTTTGGATAAAAAGTATATCTGCCCCAACGTGTCCCCTTGAGGAGCCCCCATATTATTTGTACGAAAAAAGGATGAAACTTTGAGATTATGCATCGATTATTGTTAGTTGAACAAACTTACGATCAAGAACAAATACACCTTGCCACGTATTGATGATCTATTCAATCAAGTGCAAGGAGCCAAAGTATTCTCAAAAATTGGTTTAAGGTCTGGCTACCACAAAATAAGGATAAAGGATGAGGACATCTGTAAGGCTGCATTCAAAACTCATCATGGTCATTACGAGTTTGTGGTGCTGCCTTTTGGTCTCACAAACGCTCAAGCTACTTTCATGAGTTTGATGCATGATATTTTTCAGCCCTATCTCAATAAATTCATACTGATTTTTATCGATGACATAGTAATATACTCCAAGAATCAAGAGGACCATAAAGAAAATCTAACGATTGTGTTGCAAACACTATGGGAAAACCAATTATATGCTAAGCACAACAAGTGTGAATTTTTGAAAGACCAGATTGAGTATTTGGGTCATGTTATATTAGCAAAGGGGATAGTTGTAGATCTAGAAAAGATCAAAACCATTATCGAATGGACTACACCAAAGAATGTCGCGGATATCAGATCATTCCTAGGCTTGGTTGGTTATTACCATAGTTTCATCGAGGGACTTTCAAAAATCACTTTTCCTATGACCTCTTTACAGAAAAAAGGACGTGCTTTCAAATGGACAACCAAATGTCAACAAATCTTTGACAAATTAAAGCACCTACTTACCACTGCACCCATGTTAAAGGTAGCTGATCCAGAAAAATCTTTCATGGTTTGCACAGATGCTAATAAAGAGGGTGTTCATGGAAAGTTAACATAAGAAGGGAAAGTCATTGCTTATGAATAAGGAAAATTGAAGTAATATGAGCAACAATATTCAATGTACGATCTTAAATTAACAACATTGGTGCATGCACTTAAAATGTGGTCACACTACCGGTTGGGGAAGAAATTTCTGTTATTAACAGATCATAGCAACCTTACCAATTTCTTCAACCAGTCTAGCTTAAATCCCTGGTAGGCCAAGTGGACAACATTTCTAAGTGAATTCAATTTCAAGATGAAACATCTCAAAGGGAAGGAAAATCAAGTGGCCAACACTTTGAGTAGAAAAGTGCATTGTATTTATGAGGTCCAGATTAGTTAGGTATGCTCAAACATCCCTGAAATCATAAAGGAAACCTCATGCAAGAATCCAGAATACACTTATCTTTTGCGACAAATAGAGACAAGTCTGTTAAGGGGGGAAAATCATATTTCGACATGTCCTGACAACCTCCTTACCTTCAAAAACAAAATATATGTTCCCAACCAAAGCATGGTCAAACAAATGATATTAGATGAATTTCATAGAAAACCATGTGCTGGTCATCTTGGTTACCAAAAGTTGTTTTCAACCATCAAGAAAGGGTATTTTTGGCTCGTGTTAAGGAAGGACATCACTGAGTACTTATCCAGATGTTTAGAATGCCAATTGGTTGAGGCAGAACATCAGCACCCTCTTAGTTTGTTGTAGCCATTGCCCATTTCAGAATGGAAATGGGAGACCATATCTCTAGTTTTCATCACCGGTTTACGTCGCAGCAAGAAGCAACATGACTCAATTATGGTGGTGGTAGACAAATTGAGCAAAATAGATAACTTCATACCTATGATATCCACTTGTAGAATGATGGAAATTGCAGACATATTTATGAAGGAAATATTCAGTCTGCATGGAATACCCAGGGTGGTAATTTCTGACAGAGATGTAAAATTATATCTACATTTTGGAAGACCCTCTTATCAGAACTTGGCACCCAGATCCAATTTAGTACAACTTATCATCCTCAAACAGATAGAAAAACTGAATGATTGAATCAAGTGTTAGAGGACATGTTACGTATGTTTGTGATGCAACAACCACATACGTGGGAAGACTATCTCCACTTAGTAGAATTTTCTTATAACAAAAGACACCATGAATCATTGGGCATGAGCCCTTTTGAGGTGTTTTATGGGAGAAGGTGCAGAGTGCCCATAGATTGGAATAGCCCAGCTAATAAGTTAGCCCTCGGACCAGACATGCTTGCATAAATGTAAGAGACAGTTAAGAAGATTCGACAAAATTTAAGGGTTTCCCAGGATAGGCAGAAAATGTATGCAAATAAAAAGTGGAACTACAGAGAATTTGAGTTAGGAGATCATGTTTACCTACGAGTGAGCCCTGGAAAAGTTCCTTATAATGGAGGGGTTTCGCTAACTTAGGACCCTGGTATTGTGGACCCTTTCAAGTTCTGGAATGGATTGGTCCAGTCGCCTATAAACTTGCATTACCAAGCCATATATAGCTCCTTAATGTGTTTCATGTCTCTTTACTAGAAAGATATGTGTACAATCCACAACATATAATTAGTTGGGAAAACATTCAGGTTGAACTGGAAGGAGATTTTTAGGCAGAACCTCTTCATATTCTCGATCGGAGAGAAACCACCTTGCAGAAGCACTTTGGTCTGGAAGAGGCCTCCTGGGAAGAAGAGGGATTTATGTGAGAAACTTACCCAACATTATTTTCTTAAAGTAGGAGAACACCAGGGAAGATGTTCCTCAAAAGGGGGGCAGATGTAACACCTTCAGTTTACGTGAAAAATTACTGCAGTTACTGAGTTAATTTTATGTTTCACTACATTTAAAATTTTAAATTATGTTGTTAAATATAATAATGACTGAGGCTTGAAGGCCAATATACATTTGGTTACTTGATTAATGCATAATTAGGAAGTCAGATATGTTAAGCAAAATAATAATTGTTTTCAATAATTAAAAGAAACGGTTATCAAGAAATAGTTCCCATATGCCCTCGAAAAGGAAATATGGAAGGGAAAATATTCAGTGAGCTCTCTTGGAGTTGGGTGGAATAAACTAGTGGGAGGAATACTCAATAACGGTCTGGAAAGGTACAGGACTTGACACTGGATGGTGGTGTCCTGAGGCCCACCGTATCCGACTGTAACTGAATATACACTTACTTAGTTATAAGGAAAAGTGAAAATGCTCGGGGTAGAGTCTGGACATAATCGCTAGACTCGTGGTCGGGAGGAGAGACTTTCCAAAAGGAAATAGATTTTATTTATACTCTCAAGAAGTACACAAATAAGTAAAACAATATTCTTTCAAAAAATTATATATATATATATATACGTACATGTAGTAGACAATTAAGTAAAATAAGCATGCTTTCAAGGACCATATGATTGTAGGCAGGAGACATATAAGTAAAGCATAACATTTCCATAATCTACAATAAGTTTTAAAAAAGTATTGTTACAGTTATGAAATAAATTAAGTGAAATATTCTCGAATTTCATTTCAGAACTGAACCATAAGTGAAAATGTGATTCCAGGCATAAATGATAAAACAATTTAGTGAAAACCTAAATATTAACCAATAGACATGAGTATTATAGAACGAATTTAATTCCTTGCTTCTTTTCTTTAGATACTGTATACAAACTTAAAAATTGTAGTAACTCATTTTTACTAAAGAGTGAAAACAGTCCATTGGAGGATTATCACTAGAAATATATCTTTAATACCCATAACAATATCGATATTTTCAGACCAATTCCATGCGAAACCAAGCCTAGCAATCATAAATCGATTGTCTAAATACTTGTATAATCACTGTTGGAAATAAAGGAATGTGGAATAAGAAGAATGTAGTAATTCACATGCGCAGAGGTTAATGGTGAACTATATATATTAAGCAACAATTTTCTATTCTTTAAAACAGAAAGCAATCAACTCCATTGCAGTAGTAACCACATCAGTTAAGTATGCAGTAGATAATTACAGGGCCGACTTTAACATTCCAGTAAAGGCTATTAAAATTATTAATAAAATACCCTACTTCCTTGTGTATATTCGCAGCAAAATTAAATATCAAATATATAATTATGAGTCTGGAATTCCTGCTATAGGAAAACCCTCGAATAGGTCACATAAACCCCAACTCAAATTTTATACGACATTTTAAATATAACCAGAGGGAAAATTCCAGGCCTCAGCCTCAGTGGTCGAGCACACTACAAGTTTAATACTCGATAAAGGAAGTAAGCATGGAACTAGAGGCTGAATTCCAACCTAAAAGCAACTGAAGTAGATAACCATGAGGAATTCGGCATATGCCATGAAAATCTCAAAAGCTGGAGGTGGCTTAGCTGCAAAATAACATTATGAGTTAGCAACCGACTAAGGGTTTAGAACATGCTGAGAATGTGAACAAAAGGAGAAGCCACAGGTAGGACAGTCACTTGTGTGTGGAGAACTCCTGTTGTTGGTATCTCATGTTTATTGCAACAGAAATCATGACCTCTTTCCTTTTAGTACTCATGACTACAAAAACAATAGTTAATTGACCATAACATCATAGGATTTATATGTAGATACCTTTTCTAAGAATATATTGATAGGTCGCCTTCCGTGGCAGCCGAGTACCACAAACCCTTTTTGACAAATGACAACTAGTAGTAATCTTCCAACCTAGTTGACTTAAAGTCATAGAAACCCTATCTAAGCTGCACGAAAAACCTAAACTCAGTGTTGAGGAATAGTTAAGAATACCTTGTGTTATCCGGTTGTCAGTGTTTTCCATAGCTCGCGGCGTTAAGAATCCCTGATAGGTTGAAAGCTCTCAGGTCGAACTCACTGCAGATCTGCAAGATCCTCCCGCATACCAACTCGAATGATTAGCGAACCAACCCGTCAGGGTGAATTGTTGAGTTTGTTAAACCCTAACCCTCTCGCACCGTCGAATTTCTTTCACAGATCGATGGTCGAGAGTAAGGCGATTTGTAGCTAACCATCCTATCACACTAACCCTTGTAGGCCGAAGGACTAGCTATACTCATGGCGCGTGGTGTGGCCTTCAAGTTTTATTAATAGGAGATTGTGATCTCGAGATTATACCATGGGAGTTAATGCAAGTGATATGGTTATGTGTGTATACAATACATTAATTAATATGGTGTTAAAACCTATAATTCGTATCCACCTTATAAACTATTAAATATAGTCCGGACTCTTCTAATGATGTATTATGCCATAGTTTACTGCTTAAGAAAAAAATTATGTAGTCTTCTCACTCAGGTGTTACAGCTTGCAAAATTTGAAAGTTCTATATTTTGACAAGGGTTTTGTTTCAGGGTTCCCAGATAGTGTTGTCCAAGAAGCATCATAAATTTTCTTTCACTATACTTTTTCGCAAAAATTTTCACTACATGCCATATGAATAATTCCTTTCTTCTTCGAAACAAAAAATGCATTGTGTTTCCATGGCAAGTCTAAGCACAACATATGAATTGTGTTTCCATTGGCAGTCTAAGCACATTGTCCCATGAGAGGAACCTAATTACTTCCATCATATTCCTTGCAAATACAATGCAAGTAGAGTATTGTCTATGTTTTTTCCCATTTTAGTTTTCTTGGGACTCAATCGAGGAGCTCGAGGATTATGTTTGGACTCTATCCCAGGGGAGATTTATTTTATTTCGAGCAAAATTTATGTGATTCTCATTAAATTTTTATAATTACAGTTTAGATGGGATATATCATGAAATTTTTCATGAAAAATATGTTTTTAGTCTAGTGAAGTTTTCTTATACAGTAGGAAAACCTATCATAAGTTAGTTGTGAAACCAAATAATCTAGTGAAGTTAACATATAAGAGTAATGTTTTTTCTATATATTATTTATTTAGATAAGCATATTATAGTATAATTAGTACAATTTCAATAATAAAGTTGTATTTAAATCCGCAACATAGTAAGCTCCTTGTGATTGAGTGAGTTCCTTGATTGTTCGAAAGTGGTCATTAACTTGCAGAATAGGATATTGTTGCCATGATTCCTACCGAGAGGCAGTAGATGAGCCATTGCCAATTTCCCAGAAATCCTTTTGCTTGACCCAAAGTTTGGTCTAAGAAGCCCAGTTCCATAGTCCCAACCCTTTAATCTTCCCATTGAAACGCAGTCTATCTGCTATGTGGCTAAGGCGATGTGTTTTTGTGACCATATTTACTTCCATATTTGGGGGCCCCCTTGAACCCATTGCCACCACAATTTCGTAGCATATGTTGTGCTAATGAGGATGGGATCATGAAATCCTAAACCACCTTGTACCTTAGGTAGAGTCAGCTTATGCCATCCCACCAGAGCCCACTTATGCTTGTTAGGTGAAACTTTCCAAAGGAAGTTGATCCATAAAGGTTTTAAGTGATTCACTTTCATAATTGGGATGGAGATTGTAGTTAGTTGTAGGGCTTGTAACCCTACTTTCATGAGAATCAACCAACTCGGGAAGTTAAGTTCTCTATAGGTCCATTTATTAATTTTGCTACACGACCTCTCAATTAAATTTGCCCAAGAGGAGATTCTATTATGGTATAACACCAGAGGCACTCCAAGATACTTGGATGGAAGGGATCCTCTGTTAACTCCAATCATTTTACTAAGGTGTAGTTGGACCATCTTGGGATAGTTGAAGAAGAAAATATCTATTTTTTCAAAATTAATTTCCATACTGGAGACATCCATAAAAATTTGTAGGAGTCTCCAGATCCTTTTCAACTCCTTAGTAGTTGGCAGTCCAAAAAGAATCACAACATCCACAAACTCTAAATTTGAGATTGGAAGGTCCACACCAAAAAGTTGGAGACCATAAATATACCCTAGCTCACTAGCTTTTTGGAACTATGATCTACTAATACTCCACATATATACACCGACATTAATAAATTGGTTGATAGAAGTCGATTCTTATCATTATTAGTCCCTGCCCTCTGGGCCTGGCAGGGACTATAGCAATCGGTTTTGGTCGGTGGGCATTAGTTTGGCCCGGCAACCCAGGTTAATCTGTAAACACATTTTAACTTAAGCCAAAGTTTAGCGATATGTCACATTAACCGATGCGATAAAATATGCTCCCCGATGCTTGTAACCAATCAAATCAACATTCATCTTATTTGGCCTCACTACGAGGTATACGATCTGGAAAGTTAGGAAACTACTCGGAAAGCAGTTGGGTTAATTAGAAGAGTGTCGCCTCCCTGAACTAATGCTATCTTTGCGATAGCATTAGTTCCCAAACATTTAATGCTATAATGGATATAATGGATATAAGCTAAAGCAAGTTCGGAAGTGTGCATGCATGTTGAGGTGCCCATCGTTGAAGTTGGCAGCTAGTGTGAAGCATATGTGCTGTAGAACATAGGGGCGGTGATCGCATCTTCATAAGAGGAGAGCTTGAATGCTTGAATAAGGGGAAAGCTTCCGACCTGCGTGGGAGTCTGCCATGCCTGCAAGTTGATTGCAAGTTTATCGAACCCGCTATCTGCTGTCCGATTTCCCCTCTTTTTTTGCAGATTCGATTGGTGCAGGCTGTTCGCAGTTTC
>APFE031617779.1:261893-273769 GCA_000404065.3 Pinus taeda | reverse complement strand
ACTGTTCCTTAAATACATTCATGTGCATATTCCTAATATATCTGCACCTTCATACAATCTGGGTCTTGTTGTTTGTGTCTGCAGGTTTTATGGAAGATATGCCTTTCTTGATCACCATGACAATGGCATTGAGCATCTCTTTTATCTTATTCTTGTTGGCATAAATAATTCCAACAATGAATTCGTAGATTCAAAATTAACGGTAGAAAGGGGGAAATGTAAGAAGTTAAGAGTACTGTGAAATCTAGAAATAAGGTAACTTTACCTGGCGCCTGAGGTCGGCTTCTTTGAGCTTAGCTTCAATTTCTTCAAGACTGGATGGCGTCCTGGAAGGTTTGCATCAAGTTTGAGTAAAACAAATAATAATTTCAAATCACACACTACGAGATTTCAATTATTGTCCGCTTGGTACCGGTTCATCTCTGGTTAGCGTTTACTATTCATCAGTAATTGCATTCTTATGATGGCATAATTTCTTCAATTTAAAAAAGAAACATGTACAATTATTGCCATTGAAATTACATCCAGTCAAATCCACCGAAATTCGTTAAACTATGAATAGTTTCTTCTTCTGAAAATTTACCTGTCTCTGTTCTTCACTTCAGAATCCGATTTAGGATTTCCATCTGCATCCTTTAACTTCATTGTCCAATTGGAAACTTCAAGGTTCTTACGAATGCAATCTTTCGGTAATGTTTGGATTGAAGCTCGAATGGAATTTGGGTAGCTTTCTTCTGTGACAATTGTATTCTGAATTTCCAATTCCCCACTAACTTGTACCATATTTAATTGTCCTCTGGCTGGCAAGCTCAAGAGTAGTTTTGTAGTTTCTGGGCAGCTTTCGTCGATGACAATTTCACTCTGAACTTCCAATTTTCCCCTAACTTGAACCTTATTCACTTGTCCAGTAACTGGCATAAACAAGAGGGCCTTTGGGGATTTCTGGTAGCCAGCACAAGTACTACCGTATAGCACTTCTGGTTCGAGCATCCATGGCAGGGCTATCAATAGAGTTTCTGCCAGATGACTTTAATTACAGTTCTCAGACCCTCTCCTTTAAGCATGTGATCAAATGCCTTGTTGATGTCAGCAAAAGAAACCTTGTCTGTAACAAATTTATCCAGTTCAAGCTCCTGCAAATTTAACAATCAAGGAAGGAGAGATTAAAACCATAATAATAACTCTAATTAGATATGATAAGCATAGATTGCTCCCATCATGGTACGGACAAAAAAAAACACACACACGGAAATATGACCACACAGTATTATCTACAATTATGGTTTGAATAAGTTGTTACAATGAAGTCTTACCCCATTCAAATACATCTCTACAAGGCCTGGTAAATCAGTTCTCGCTCAGAAAGTTTACAGGATTCGTTTTAAAGACTGCGTCTGAACTTCACCTGATCCCAATACATCTCTACGAGGCCTGGTAAATCAGTTCTCGCTCAGAAATTTTATAGGATTCGTTTTGAAGACTGCGTCTGAACTTCACCTGATCCCACGACCACGACGCCTGCATAGCGCACAATAACAGTTTCAGAAAATGGGCACAAATAGAACTCTGTGCAGGGGATTGAAAATGTGGTCTCAACTCAGTAGTGTGAACCCCTCAACGTGCTGGATGAAACCAAATGAATAGTGAATGGCGGGCATACAAAGGGGTAACAGCCATCAGAGGGAGGCGGGCATGCAACATATATTACTGCCATCTGAAGGATTTCTGGATGCTCGGTAATGAAGGCAGCTGGTAGATGAGATACGTGGCGAGCGGGCGCCAAAAGGATCATGCATAGACGGAGATGTGACTCTATCTTCCCATGTTGAAGGGTTTCTTATGAAGCTTCAATTATTACTCTTTCGGTTTACGGTTCTTATCAATTTTATGAGCATACCCATGGGGTTCTGGGCTAGTTCGAAACAAGGGTTTTTCTATCATAATTTATTGTGTCTCGCTAGTTGCACTCTATGGTGATTGACAATCTATGTAAAATGTGTTTTCTTAGTAACTGCTACTCGGCCCTGACATTTGTAGTGACACTCATTAAAGTATGACATGCACTTTTAACTTCACGGTGTTAATGCATATTTATTTTTAGGAATATAAACGGTTATTTTCTTATCTAATACATTGTATAAGTTTAATTCATCACCTAGCCGGATATTTGATGTGAGATCTTATATTACATTTTTTTTAATGTAGTTCGTGATTTTATCTTGGTTTAGTTTTAGAATTCCATAACATGGCTCAAAATTAAAGATTTAATTACTAAGTCTTTGAACGTTTTCTCTTCTTGCGTTGTTAGACTATATATCGCGATTTCACAGGGCTATCAAATTGTAATGTTTTATTTTATTATTTTCCAAGTCTGGTCGGGACTGCGTCATGGTGGCATCTGGCCCGACTAGGATGCTAACCCGAATATGACCAGGGTTGTTTGTCCTTCATAAGTGCATATTCGCTTTCTTTTTGCCACCAAACCCTATCCTATGATTGTTTGTGCTAAGACCTGTGTAGTTATTAAATTGTTTTCTGTTAGCAATATTTATGATTCCGACTCAAGAAAATTAGGTTTGGGGTTTTTCTTTTCAAATATACATTTGTAAGATGCTCTTAAAAGAATAAATAATATAATGTCCTTTTCACAATTTTGTTAATTCATAGTTACCGAGAACATAGTAGTAACATTTTTGTTAATAACATTTTTGTTAATACATAATTACTAGGATGGTGCTTAATGAGTTGATATCGGATGGACGGCCATGGCTTGAACAAAAGGGATGGTTTTAATAAAAAACTACCTTACACTGAACAATAGTGCATGCTTTAATGTTCAATAATGAATCTCGTCGCAAGCTCCACTGAAGGCCATATTCGGATAGTATGGTGAGCAATACTTCCCATGATTTGGAGGCTTGGTTCACAAGCATTAAGAATAGAGATCCCGAAGTGCAAATACAGAGTAGAGATCTCGCAGAGTTTTCAGAGTCCATCAGGATGAGTCGCTTGCAAGAAGACTATGCGAACGGTCATCGAAAGTGCAAGTATAATGAACTACAAGACAGTGGAAAGGGTTTGAAGCGCAAGGTCTGGGCAACGAGGAGAAATGTTGTTTCTGCTGAGTCACAGTCAATGAGGAAGGTCGAGAAGGGAGGGAAAATGGTAAGCTCTTCTCGGCGACTAAGTAGGACTGAACTACCAACTTTCATTGGAACTTGCCTAGCTGAGAAAAAAAGAATTTAAGTAACTTAAGTGTTCGAACATCTTCTCTCTCAGGGTCAAAAGCTGGACAAAGTACTACGTATTAGGCTAGTTTTCGAAATTTCATTAGTACTGGAGCCGAACGACTGATGCTCCGTCAACAACTTCTCGATCCATAAATGCATATGAAACCTAACTAGTGGGGCTTGAACTATGGATCTACTAAACTCGGTCAATAGCTGGCTATGCTCTCTGTGCTACCTTACTTTCTGTCTCCATCTCTGTAACCTTCTGTAACCTCTGCTGGGCCCGCCTTTGCTTGCACCGTGGATGGGCTCTTATGCTGCGGGCTGGGGCACTCTGTGGCTACCTTTGCTTCTGTCTCCGTCTCTGTAACATTCTGTAACCTCTGTTGGGCCGCCTTTGCTTCTCTTGTTGCTTATGCTGTCGCTGGTACTGGTCGCTTTACGCTGCGGGCTGGGGCAGGGACTAGCTGCCCCGTAGCCCGTCTTGTTTTAAAAATAAAAAATAAAAGATATATATTAACAACTTTATTAATGTAATTATGATACAACTTATTATTGAAATTGTGATACAACTTTATTATTGAAATTGTATTAATTATACTATAACATACTTATCTAAATAAATAATATATAGAAAAATAATTGCTCTTATCTATTAACTAAGTAAAACCATATTTTCGATTTTCATGGTATATCCTATCTTGGTTGTAATATTAAAAGTTTAATAAAAGTCACGTAAATTTTGCTCAAAATAAAGGAACTCTCCCCTGGTATAGAGGCCAAACATAATCCTCGAGCTTCTAGATTGAGTCCCAAGCAAACTAAAGTTTGGAAGTGATGGAAGACCCAAGGTGATTGGTTCACAATGCAAGAGAAAACATAGGGTGATAGCCAATGGCAAGAATATAGTAGGACGCTACAAAATCATCAAATTTGCATATCCCAAAAACTAAATATCATAAGATGGGGAAACAAATATTCACGATCATTCTCGATCAAGGAAATCTACTCCATGCTTGTGGAATATCACTCTCAAAATCAATCATAGTTGTGGAAACATCTATGGCATGAGGGTGGTTGGCCCAAAGTAAAAATCTTCATCTAGTTGATTGTTCGGGATCATTTACTAACATGGGAGAAATTCAGATCTAAAGGTTTTGAAGGTCCATTAACATGTGTTCTCTGCTCACAGGGAGAAGAAACAACGTCTCACTTACTCCTGCAATGACTTTTTTCTGACAACTTGTGGTGTTTCATTTAACAAATATTTAGATGCTCGTTGCCAATCACCTCGACAATTAAAACGGGGTTGGAATCTTGTTATGAGTGGATTTTCAAATACCCGTGGATCACAAAAGCCTAGTTTCTAGCCATCAACTCTTCCCTCTAGGCCATATGGAAAGAAAAAAACCTATGTCTATTTTGAGGGAAAGAAGTGAGACCTCCAAATACTTTAACATATTATTCGACATATCATGGAAACATTAATAACACTCCCTCTGTCAGCAGAAGTTGGCAACAAGGATGATATAGAGTGTATTATAATGAAAATTTTGGGTATTCGATCGACAAAAGGTTGTGGAAATTTTTCAAACAACAAACTGAGTAGAGCCCCACCCCCAAATTACTTCATTCCTCATCCGCATACCTTTGTTGTTATCAGTTTTGATGGCACTTCATAGAGAATTCCAGGTCAAGTGGGTATTAGGGGCATCTTTCAGAATGCAAACTCAACCCCTTTTCATGTTTTTTTCTCAATCTTATAGGATTTCTATGAACAATATGGGTGAGTTCCAAGCGATCAAATGTAGAATCCAAATTATGGTGAAGAAGGGATACAAACTAATTTAGATATAGGGTGATTCCGAAATAGTCGTAGAAACAATATAGAAAATACTTATGGGTCATTTTCTAGATAAATTTATCCATAGTTGGTGCTTACAGGAAATGGTGACTAATATCCAAGCCTTGTTATCAAATTTTGATTATGTTGTACACCTACATACTCAGAGGGAAGGAATAAAGGTAGTAGAGTACCTCACCAACTAGGGTTTTCAGCAAGTAGATCTCAACATTGATGCTTCATGGGAGAAAATGACACAAAAGGATGGCTTTGTACATATTAATCAATTTGTCCATCAAAATAGGACAATGGGTAACAATTCCTTCCCCAATGGGGGTGAGTACTAAAGGAATGTTTTTGGTGACAGGAAACACCACTCTTCGGTAGGCAAATGTTCTCATAACCCATTTACTCTAGATGTGAACTATTGGCACCTGTTTCCTCCACTAGCTCAAACCTCTAGTAACCCTCGTTAAGCACTCCAGACTCCCCCACTTCCTCTGCATGTTAACCATGTGGAAATCATGTGTATTGGGTACAATACTTAATAGGTTACAACATTGTGTGTTAAAGGCTACACCTATAGACCTCGACATAATGAACTCTTAAGGATCAATATAATTGCTCATTATTTCTGTCTCTATGATCATGGTGATCCCTCCTCTCATGGTCGATTGGATATCACCAGAGATTTCCCTCACAGATGGATTTTGCTAGTTAATGGAATCATAATGTGGTATGGTTCGATTTGTGCAAGTCTCGGGTATCTCTAGGACACGTGGATTGTGTCGTGCACCTCCCACGAGATTTTCTTTGTAATTTCCATCAAGCTTTCCATGTAGATAATAGTCTATAAATCCTTGAATATGGTATTAGGGTGGCGGAGATCGGGAGGTCAGGTTTCTATTGATAATGTTGTTCTCTAGGTAATCGAACTAAGTTTCAAACTAGGCGGGTGGTTTCATTGTTGGGCACTCACTCCATTTCAAGGTTGGGTGGTTTCTTTGTCATATGCTTGTCCCATATTTAGGTTTGGTTCACTCCTATTCTACTCTCACCACGACATTGTCTATGATTCTCATCTTTATAAGATTCTAGGGTTTTCGAGTGGGCGAGTTACTCCATGTTTTTTTTCTCTTCTTGCACAATACGGCGACTAGCCTCTCTTTTGAGCTCATGGATGTTTTGTCCCCAACTTCATTGCAAATTGCAGAGCTTACTAGGGTATCGTTTAATTTCTCGATGCTCGTATGTGGCGTATGGCATGCAACAACCTTCTTTATCTAGTTTTGAAGGCATTTCAAAGTGTTTTCACCTCCCCAAAGACTAGTTTTTCCTCTCGACTCAAGCTATGTCCACGAAGAAGCATATATTGTTATCAACATAGTTCCCATAAATTCCATCAATACCAGTTTAATCTCTCTAGCAGTCAACTCCAATGATGCAGACTCGCCAATCATCATCCATGATTAGCTCTTTCATATTTCTACTAGTATATAAGTACTTTGGTTACTCTATTCTAGTTTTAAAATCTTCTAGTACTGAACTTTTTTTATGCTAACTTTTGGCCATATTATCTCTTTTGTAAAGGGTGGTTAAAGTTAAGAATGTTTTCCTTTAGAAGCACCATACTATCTCGTCTATTATCAAAGTATAAAAAGGTTCACATTTTTGTTTACTGGGAGAGGGCTATTGCCTATAAAGGGTTCATATATTCAAGATAGTTTTTAGAAGGAAGCTCTTATGTGATTCCCTTATTTTTCAATGATAATATAAAGTAATACTTACCAAAAAAAAAAGTAGATCACAGTTGATTGTAGTTGACTTTAGTTTAATATGGTTGATAATGGAAAATCCATAGTTGACTATGATTTACATTAGTTTACTGTAGTTAGATATGGTAAAATCTTGGTTGAATATGGTTGATCTTAGTTTAATAAGGTTAAATATGGTAGAATTATGGCTAACAAGGGTACATTATTGTGATAAATCACTCACTATGGATGGCCATGGTTGATTGTGTTAAATTAACTTACATATGATAAATTATAATTAGATATTGTTGACAATAGTTGGCCATGGTTCAATATACTTGGGCATATTGATCATGGTTTGACCATGGTTCACTATAGTTGGGCATATTGAGTTTGGTTGACTATGGTTGATTATAGTTAAATATGGTCAAGTTATGATTCACCATGGATTTCCTTGTTTAACTATACATGACTATGATAGATTACAGTTTCTTGTTGTTGACCATGTTTGACCATGTTTTACTATCATAGATTATGGTTGAATGTGTTTGACCATGTTTCACCTTTTCTTAACATAGTTAACCATAATATTCCACATTGACCATGGTAGCCTTAAATTGACCATTGAACATCTAATTTTGATTAGTGACTATCACTAATTGTTAGTGGCTATGGTTGAGTATGGTTGATTGTGGTTGTGCATGGATGATCTGTATATGAAACTGCTTGAGGTTTATGTAAAATTAGAAGTGATTAAATTTTATTTTTTAAGGATCTTATGTCAAATTCATAAACACATAAACATGAATTTAAACTTCAGAAATTGCAGAATATTGCAGACAATATCATCACAACATCAAACACAAACAACAATTGATGAAGGAGTTTACCCCACCTGGGCTACATCTCCTAGTCCAACTTCCAATGGTTGGGCCTCTTCCATTATGCTCATAAAAATAGTGTTTAAATCAAGTTGAAGTGCTCAAATGGCTTCAAAAATAGTTCCAATGGATTCAGAACTATCAAAATCCCCTATCTATCCTCTTCCTGCTAACAAAAAGACCAAAAGCTCAAAAATTTATGCCTCTTTCTCTCTTTTCCAAAATTCTATAGCTAACCATCCTAGAATTCGGTAGAAACCTAGCTCGTGTGCCCCAAAAATGGAAAATGGCCACTAAACCTATCACAATTCCCACTCAGCGGGCAAAATTGTAGGATGGATAAGGGTGACTTTAAGCCCCTAGTCCAAAAAAAATCAGCCACATGGAGGCCATATGATCGCTTTGGGTGTTGAAATTATGGGGCTCCGTCTTGCCCCTATCTGTGCGCATCCTTAGTCATGTAGGTCTATATGGGACCTGGGGCTGGCCCTCGTGCGATGTCCCCTTACATCCTCCTCCGCTCATGGTTTTGGGATTTGGTTACATGGCGGGTTTTCTTGCGGTTAGGGCCACAATTGTAATGCATACATTAGGGGAATTTTGAGGTCTAAAATGGTCATCCTAAGAAAAGTTTACAACCAAAATAAACTTTATAAGAACCAAAAGGATTCAAGATGATCATGTCAACCATGGGGATTCACCACTATTGGAGTAAAAATGTAAAAAGATTAAAAATCCAAGATGATCATGTCAACCATGGGGATTCACCACTTTTGGAGTTAAAAAGTAAAAAGATTAAAAGATAATAAAATAATAAAAGTATGTTTAAACTCATATTTTCAACTTATCTCCCTCTTGTTTTATTATTTTTCAACTCATATTTTCAACTCATATTATTTTAAACTCATATTATAAATAGGACCGTCTGGAAATCTCACTTCGAGAATTAATCATTGTAGTTAGTATGAAAATTATTTGTTAGTTGACACAGTGTGCAATTTGGTTGGTGTTTCCCTTCATGTATTTGATATTCACATGGAATTACTCAAGATACATGGACCACTTATGATGGTGGTCATTTTGCAACTTTCCCTATATCTATATGATTTACAAAAGGTTGTGGTTGATGTCAATGATTGGTTCCTTTCCAAGAATATAATGTTGAACCACTATTAACATTCCTACAAATGAAGTATATATCCTTGTCATATATCGCATACTCATGAGTTGCATCAAGGTGTGTCCCACTATGATAGACCACTAGATATCCATCTTGAGTGAGGATTGCATAAAAAACATGTTTTGAAGCATATATCTCAGTCACAAATGATTATTGCAGGTAGAATAGTAGAATGAGGACTAGTGTGACCACTAATAGAGCTGAAATCGTCAAAGCGTTTGTGTTGTACCATGTCCCCAGATAATTGCTTTTGCTACATGCTTGGTCACTTGGCTTAGTTTCCAAGTGAGATGAGAAAACCCCAACATAAACCCACAGTGGAAAATAACAAGGTCTAAGAAGCTATAGATATTTGGTGGTGTCTTCATGACCAACCAATTATGAAAGAGTTGGATCTTGGCTGGATCCCCATCCATACCATGCTCATCCAAGTTATAGCCCATATGCTAGCATCTACATTGTGAATGAGCGCTTCTCTAGATGGATATATAACCTTTTTTGTTAAATGTTGCTTATCATATTGATAGGAAATCCCACTGTATTATATGTATTTACTTCATCTAGCTTAAGAGTACACGTGTTGGTGAGGGAAAAGTAAGGGAATTCTTTACCATGCATATTTAGTTTGATCCTACCTCCCTACGCACTAAAATTGCTAGGGACATGCACATTGAAACAAAAAAGAGGAAATTGACTTAATACCATTGATGCAGATTGGACTTAGAATGAAATGAAAGAACATATGTAGTGTTTTTACAGGAAGCACAAGCATAATATTGAAATAAGAGTATTACAATGAAAACCAAATTCTATTAATGAATTAAATGGTAAAAAACATTGCAATATACGTAATGATATAAAATGACTAGAATAGTGGTAGTTTATCTATAAGAAGATATATGAGGATTATCCTCATTTAAAGAAATCACATAATAAGAGATTGAACCAACATTTTAACAATCATGCTTTAACAATCATGCCAAACAAACTTTAGAAGTAAAAAGCTTAAAGTTCAAGAACCGTAGCATTAAAATAATTAAGAATCAGTGAAACATGAGATAGAAAAACTAAATGCTTTATTGTGTTAGTTAGATTTAGAATGATTAAAGATTAGTAGCACATTGAAATGGACAAACCAAATAGTTTATTGTGTTAGTAAAAATGATAAATAATTATACCCCTCATAAATAAATCCTCATTCTTCAAACTTAACCTTTTAACATATGTATAAATTCCAAGCTTTTTTTTCCTTATCAAATATCTCATATAAAATAATTGTCAATTTCTCATGTTAATGAGAAGCATTGAATGAAAATCCCTGGAAACAAAAAAAATTTATAAATACAAAATGAATGAGGGGGCACTTAGCTAGATCATCTTGGTAAATTTTTGTTGGATTGATATCAATAATAACATTAGTAAGTATTTATAACATTTTGGATTGATGTCAATAATAGCATTAACAAGGGAGGTTGCCATGCAGCTAGTCCCTGCCTTGAATCTGTTGAAAATATAATTTCAACGCTGGCCGGTCTAATCTCCGAAACCACTGTTGCAATACCACAAACTGGCGGCAACCTCATCGCACCACTCTTTGGCATAAAGTGGTTTTCGTGCAAGGGACTTCGATGTAACCTGGAGCAGGTACGTGGATTGGGGTGAAATCACCCTCTGACATTTATCGGACGATAAATGTCAGTCAGAACTCCCCACCCGATATGCGTCCGATTTGATTCTTCATTCTCCGTCGTCCGATTGAACCAAGGTGCATATGGGGTCTGGTAAAATTAAATGTTGCGTGGATTAATACAATAGCCCATACCATAAGTAAATGTTATGACATTTTTTTGGTAATGTTTTTAATGTTTTTACAGCGCGTTAATACTTATTGCATACGGAAGTATGGGCGTAAAATGTAATGTAAGTTTTTTTTATTATTTTCCATATGGTATACATTATGTATGAGAGTTGACTTCGAGTTTTGGTAATGGTGAGTTGCACACGGGGAGGATAGCAAGGGTGTTCGCAGCAGCGAATGTAAACCAGGGGAACTCATAAAAATGTGACAGAGTTTATTTTGATTTGGTATGAAACGCAACAACGTAAAAATCTTTTTTTTTGGTAATGTAAGAAATGCAAAGAATGCACAGCAATGCAGAAGGAGAAGTGAATGAAGAAAACGAGGGGGTAGTTTTGTTTCAAAACCATGAATTGTTTCACACAGCAGTGAAAAGGTAAATTTGTAAATCCCTGTAATTTTTGTTTTCACACAACAGTGAATGTAAATGAAATATTTACACACAGTGGTGTAAAATTTCAAAGGAGGCAAAGTAATTTTTGTTAAAATGTTTTGGTGAATCCCTCTAAGTAAAAGAGGATGAATATGTAAGTGTTTTGTTTAATGAATAGAAATCATTTTATGGTGGTGGAATACTCTGTTCAGTAATTTTTTTTTAAAAAGATTCTCTATGCAAAAAGATCCTGGAGCAAAGGAAACAGAGCATTGCCTCTGTGTTTTATTTTTGTGTTTTTGGGATTTTCCCCACAAAAAAATACCCAACAGTGGTATCAGAGAAGGCTTAGGCTCTTTGAAGGTGACAAAGAAGCTGAAGGGAGGAGTCTTTTGGTTGCAACAGTCAATTGTTTTAAAAATATATAGTCAAGAAATTGAAGCATAACTAAGGATGCAAGGAATGGCCAGCACAAGCACTGGTATGGGTATGTTTAACACCCAGCTCCCACAGTTTAATGGGAAGAACTATGAGTATTGGGCTATAACCATGACAACCCTGTTTGCCTCTCAAGATTTATGGGAATTAGTTCAAGATGGTTATGAAGAACCAGCAGATGAAAATGAGTTCAATAGGTTAACTCCAGGAGAGAAGGATCTGCTGAAGAGCAATAGGAAAAGGGACTCAAAAGCCCGTGTATTTTTGTATCAAGCAGTGGACCAGAGTGTGTTTCCAAGGATAGCAGCAGCTAAGACAT